>KN492910.1:16470-49504 GCA_000787155.1 Scartelaos histophorus
TACTACTACTACTACTACTACTACTACTACTACTACTACTACTACTACTACTACTATACTACTACTTGCTACTGAACTGGTCCTACTTTAAAGTGCATATGACAGGTTAGAGTACTTTTTCACTGTAACAGTTAACATAAGGATATTTAAGATATTAGTACAATTTGACCTCGTTTTGTTGAGTTATAAAATTCCAGGACTAGACCAGGGACTAGAGCAGGGACTAGACCAGGGACTAGAGCAGGGACTAGACCAGGGACTGGACCAGGGTTTAACAAACATTTAGTCCTTGTAAACACAAGAAAACCAGCACTAACCTGCCTGCCCCAAGACTAAACCATGACTGAACCAGAACTGAACCAAAATTAAACCAGGACTAAACCAGGACTAAACCAGGACTAAACCAGGATTAAACTGAGTGTTCCAATTTTTATCAGTAAAAATCATATATTTATTTTAAAATCTTACATACAGTTAAACTAAAACAGTTAACATAATTATATTTAAGATATTACTACAAATTCAACATTATTTTGTCTATTTTTTTATTTTGGTGACATTTTTTACAATTTTACTTCCTGAAATAAGAAGTATAATTATATATAGTCTAAACGAAGGTTTAAACTGTCAGAAAAATTATATAAGCAGAAATAATTTACTTTCTGTTTGGGGTGGAACGAGATTGGATCAACATAAAGAAACGAGACGATATTTTGACATTATTTGGACTATAATAAAAACATTTTGCAGTTCAATAAGCGTTTGCAGCCTCACCATTTTTGATTTACTTTATTTAATATTTCTGCTGTCACTGTAGATCTGTTTTTTTAGGAATGCGCATTCTCACAATTCTAACTCACCAGTATTTTATTTTTTCAATCTAACCACAAAAAGACAAAGAAAAAGACTCATAAGGTAATTTTTAGTTTGTGAAATCTTGTCCCTGCAACTTAATTGATATAAAACTATGATAAATATTGATCAAACCAAAGTCAGAATTAGAAAAACATGAAAAACTGTCATATGAACTTTAATATTCAACTAAAATGTCTTATACCTATGTATACGGTTTCTACTACAATTACTACTACTGGGGTCTGTTGAGTTTTTCTTACCTTTACAGTCATTTTTTGCTCTGTGACTGGCGTTCTGGTGATCTATGGGTCAGATATCACACTTACAGAGAGGTCATGCAGAAGGTAATGCAAGAAATAAGGAGTTTAAACCAAATGGGAGATTCTCTGTTAGAAATTATAACTAAATGTGTTAATCTGGTTTGATAATGTGGTTAAAAGAGAAAGACAAGTTGGACAATATTAAACAGGGCTGCACAATAGAGCTTTGATAAACCAGGACTAGGACTAGACCAGGACTAGGCCAGGGATTAACAAAGATATTTAGACCACATAAAGCTAAGACTAACTAGGACTAAACTAGACTAAACCAGGGACTAAGCCAGGGACTAGATATGAGACTAGGCCAGAACTAGACCGGGAATTAACAAAGACATTAAGTCGCTAAAGATCCCACAAAACCAGGACTAAATCAGGACTAAACTTTATAAGACCAAGAACTAGACCAAGAACTAGACCAAGGAGTAGACCAGGAACTAGACCGGAGACTAGACCAGGGATTAACAAATACATTTAGTCCTTATAAACCCCAAATAACCAGGACTAGACCAAGAACTAGACCAAGAACTAGACAAAGGACTAGACCAGGGACTAAAATAAACCAGCGACTAGACCAAGGACTAGACCAGGGATTAACAAATACATTTAGTCCTTATAAACCCCACATAACTAGGACTAGACCAAGAACTAGACCAAGAACTAGACAAAGGACTAGACCAGGGGACTGGACAGGATTAGACCAGGGACTAAACTAAACCACCGACTAGACCAAGAACTAGACCAGGGATTAACAAATACATTTAGTCTCTGTAACCAGCACTAAACCGGGGTAAAACCAAGGACTAGACCTGGAACGAGATTAAGGACTAGACCAGAAACAAAACTAAACCAGGACTAGACCTGGATTAGACCAAAGATAAACACAAAACCAGGACTAAACCAAGACTAAAGTAGAACTAGACCAGGACTACAGCAGGACTCGTAGCTCTATATTAAAGAAGGGGAAAATATGACTGAAAATTTCTTGTAAATCCTTCAAAATTGTAAAGTTCTAACATTAATTTACTTTTAATTTGTGGCAGAGTTGTTGCTAACTGTTTTCATAATAACACAAACTTTACAACATTGTGCAGCCTTAATATTGAAGTGCCCCAACTTGTCCAAAATCACTTTAAAATCCACGGATGAGATGGACTGTTTCATGACGTTAGCATACACTGTCCATGCAAATGAATGAGCGTTAGATCTGCTGTTACGGAGGGTTAGTCCAGCCTCACCTGACGCCCTTTCGGTTGAATAGTGGAGGGGAGATCCTGGATGCAAAAAGTTGAAGAATTACTCAGAAAAAAACATACATTTGGCTGGACTCTATAAGTTAGTATATTCATGAGTGTCTAGGGGGCGCTGTTGTACACTGGAGTTACGGTATTACACAGAGCTTAGTCTAGACTGAGAGCAGTAGAGAAGCAGAAAGGTGAAATAGAAAGTAGAAGTAGCTTTTTAAATGTAAAAGTTATTTGTGTAATAATAGCGGGTGTTACCAGAATAGAGCTGGTGACGCTGGCGTGGCCGTTTGCAGGAGACTGACGAGAAACATCCGGAGAGTCTTTCTGTAAAAATATAAAACAATCCTCATTAAAGTCACAGGGTGTAACTTTTAACCAAAAAATACAAAAGAATAAACGGATTTAACAAGGACTAAACCTGAACTAAACCTGAACTAAACCTGAACCAAACCTGGACTAAACCTGAACTAAATCTGAACTAAACCTGGACTAAACCTGAACTAAACCTGAACTAAACCTGAACTAAACCTGAACTAAACCAGGACTAAACCTGAACTAAACCTTAACTAACCCTGAACTAAACCTGAACCAAACCTGGACTAAACCTGAACCAAACCTGGACTAAACCTGAACCAAACCTGGACTAAACCACTACAGTACCAGGACTAGACCAGATAGGGACTAGACCACGACAAGACCAGGACTAAAACTAAATATATTCTTTCTGCAGAAATATAAAACAATTCTGGTTAAAGTCACAGTATGAGGCTTTCAAACCAAAAAATAGACAATAATGAAAGCTTGTTTTTTCTTCATTTTGGTTTTGCTTATTGCACTGAAAAATGTGTTATTATGAGGCTTACAACTCCTCAAACCTGACCCTTATTTGGCCTCCTCCTGCTTGTTTCCATGGTAATGTTATAACAATAATAATGATACAATATTCCACAGTGCATAAAGCTTATTTGTCTCCATGGAGAATTGTTTTTTCCACAGAAACAACAAAACCGGTGACACTCCAGAGTCACACACATGCATGTTTTTCAAGATATTTTAAAATACAAAAATAGCTGTACAAATGCAAGGTAGTTTAGTTGAATGCCATACTGTGGAACATTTCGAGCAAAGTGTCAGCATCTCCACGGAGATGAGCAGAAGTTCCATAGTGAGACTTTACCTCGATGGACATGGACTGTGATCGGTAACTGGGGACGATCTTAAAGGTGATGCTTCCTCTCATCTCCCTCTGTCAAACACAAACACAAAGTAGTAAAGTAGTAAAGTATAAGTAGTAAAGAGACATTTTATTTAGGAAGGATCTAGTGCAATTGAGAATCAGTCAGTACAAAAATACAAACTTTAACTTGCAATATCCAGTGTTTGTATTACTACTGAGGAACAGAAAATCTTTTTGGTCTAACTAATCAAGATAACCTCATAGCAAGAAGGTTGCGGGTTCGATCCCCGGGTCGCCCGGGCCTTTCTGTGTGGATGTTTCATGTTTCAGTTTGCATGTTTCCTCCCCGTGTCTGGATGGGTTTCCCCCATCAACCAAAAACATGCAACATCCCTGTGACCCTGACCCCTCATCCCTGTGACCCTGACCCCTCATCCCTGTGACCCGTGGGACTACGGATGGAAATTAGCTGTATAGCTACAATCCGGCGTGTTTACATTCGTGCTGGTCATGTATGTTCATTAACATGCACTGTCCCAATCAAATAAACAAACAAATAAATAAATATTTTTGCTTTTCAGTGTGTCGGGTTTGTTGCTATGACAATAAAGCTTTTACTGTTCTGTCTATATTTGACCTGCATTTAGGGGGCGGGACTTACAAGCATCTTCTGCAGCTGTTCTACCGTCTGATTGGCCACGCTGATTCCATTGATCTCTCTGATCTCGTCTCCTACGTGAAGTGTCCCTGAAACGAGGAACAGAAAATCATTAACACAAAATCACTGTTTTTTATTCATTCACATTTGATATAGACTAAATAAGGTAATGTGTCCAAAAGCGGCCTTGATAAATGACATACATGAAGTGCAAATGTTCTCACCCTGTCTGTGGATCATCCCTCCGTGCATGATACGAGCCACGATACAGTGGTTCAGCTCGTTCATTTTTAGAGTAATGCCCTTAAAAAAAAAAACACAAGGTGCGGTTAGTCCTGGTTTAGTCCTGGTTTAGTCCTGATGTGTTCCCCAGTTGTTGCAGTAGTAGCAGTAGTAGTGTGATTATCTTGACTGACCATAGGTTCGTCTGTGTTCTTCTGGAACTGCACCAGTCGGACCCTGGTGACGTTCTCCAGGTCCATGTCGGCCGAGGTGGAGTCGGGCGAGTCTCCGTTCAGAAAGGGGGAGGAGGGGGGAGGGGTGACGCGCAGAGCCTCGTCACTGTACACCTCATGGGCCACCACGTCATGAGTCTGTAACAGGGCCTGCAGGAGAAAGAGAGAAGAAAACACCACGTCATGAGTCTGTAACAGGGCCTGAAGCAGAAAGAGAGAAGAAAACACCACGTCATGAGTCTGTAACAGGGCCTGAAGGAGAAAGAGAGAAGAAAACACCACGTCATGAGTCTGTAACAGGGCCTGAAGGAGAAAGAGAGAAGAAAACACCACGTCATGAGTCTGTAACAGGGCCTGAAGGAGAAAGAGAGAAGAAAACACCACGTCATGAGTCTGTAACAGGGCCTGAAGGAGAAAGAGAGAAGAAAACACCACGTCATGAGTCTGTAACAGGGCCTGAAGGAGAAAGAGAGAAGAAAACACCACGTCATGAGTCTGTAACAGGGCCTGAAGGAGAAAGAGAGAAGAAAACACCACGTCATGAGTCTGTAACAGGGCCTGAAGGAGAAAGAGAGAAGAAAACACCACGTCATGAGTCTGTAACAGGGCCTGAAGGAGAAAGAGAGAAGAAAACACCACGTCATGAGTCTGTAACAGGGCCTGAAGGAGAAAGAGAGAAGAAAACACCACGTCATGAGTCTGTAACAGGGCCTGAAGGAGAAAGAGAGAAGAAAACACCACGTCATGAGTCTGTAACAGGGCCTGAAGGAGAAAGAGAGAAGAAAACACCACGTCATGAGTCTGTAACAGGGCCTGAAGGAGAAAGAGAGAAGAAAACACCACGTCATGAGTCTGTAACAGGGCCTGAAGGAGAAAGAGAGAAGAAAACACCACGTCATGAGTCTGTAACAGGGCCTGAAGGAGAAAGAGAGAAGAAAACACCACGTCATGAGTCTGTAACAGGGCCTGAAGGAGAAAGAGAGAAGAAAACACCACGTCATGAGTCTGTAACAGGGCCTGAAGGACAAAGAGAGAAGAAAACACCACGTCATGAGTCTGTAACAGGGCCTAAAGGAGAAAGAGAGAGATAATGGTAATGATAAATTAATTGAAATTTCCTGGACTGGTCTAAAATTTGATAAACACATTAACAAAATATGCAAAACAGCATAAAGAAACTTAAATAACTTCAAACTAGTCATCTTCTGTGCAACAGGTTTTTTGAAATGAGGGAACAGACTGAACTATTGGCTGTTACGAGGAAAGTGGAGCACAAGATTAGCTTAAAGAGAACATACTACATCAATATTCTAATCTGTTATGTTGTTTCCTCATCACAAACAGACCTGGAGTTGAGTTTTGTTTCATTCAAACATGTTTCAAATGAAGCAGAAAACGCACACCAAAGTGAAAAAATGCATAACACATTCAGATGGCCAATGTCCAAAACTTTTTCTTAAATTTTTAAATAACGTTTTGGCACAAAAGCCTTTGTCAGATCAATTTTCTTCCTTTGGATCCCAGTCGACCGGTACTGTGGTCTCATGTGGTAATACTAATACAAATAAGTGCTTCACTCCACAAACCTTCACGAGAATCATTTGGATAATTTCATCCCTGGAATCGACAATCTCTGAACTCAATCTGAACTAAAGGTAAAAGGAGATAAAACTACCTCTTCATGACATCACAAGGTGGAACGTAGCATTCTGAGCTTTGAAGATGTCGACAGACTAATAAAAATGTGTTACGCAAACATGTTGAATAAAGCAAAGATCTGTCTGTTTTTGGTCTATTTTTTAGGTCTGTTGTGGAGGAGGTAACATCATTATAACATGATTTAAAGCTACAAGAGTCAATTCCGTGCCATATAGAACCTTGTGAACGTAAAACAGAACTTGTAAAAAACAACTGTGAACTTATTTCAAACTGGAACCGTTTATCTCTGTTATATGTGTTATATTTCAAATGTTTTCATAATGTGGTGTGAGCATGGGTGACGTAGGCCTGTAGGCGGAGCATTGCACAGAATCACTGCACAGAAGTAAAACTGTAAAAAGGGTTTGAATTTGACCCAGGAGAGATCGCTAAACTACCTAAACATACATAGATGACATATAAAACCTCTTCAGGTGTGTTTTTGATGAGGAAAAATCGTTAAAATATGAAAGAATACAAAAAAATGAATCAATTTTGGAACATTTGGAACATTACAGACAAACCAATAAGATCTCCATGGTGACAGAACCTCCTCCCTGACCAGAAAAGTTACATATTGCACCTTTAACTTGTCTTCATCGACTCTACAGTTTTGCTGCCGGCTTTATGACCTACATCCACAGCACTAAATAACATAAAACTGCACTCCCAGCTTCACAATCAAAACTAACATTTCAAACAATTCAAAATATTACCTTTTCTGGCAGTTATTCCCATAGTTTTTCCACATTTATTCCCTTTATATTCCCGTTTGAACTGCACATATCGGCAGCTAGATTCATGTCTCGGCACCACCTCAAAGCTCAGAGCGTAAGAGGATTTAAATCAAGGTGTTAAGGATTGACAAAGCTCTCAGTCCCAACACTAGAGGGCATAAGCTCATTAAAAAGAAACACTGGTCACAAGAACGCAAAACTAGAGCTCGATTATGGCTGAATATTGTGTAACTGTGATTTAATTCAAAAGTTTAAACCTGTAAAGACGCATTAACATTTGAGAGAAGACTGAAATCTGAACTTTAAACTAATAAAAGAATCCCATGTATTTCAGAACATGTTTGTAGAGTCTAAACTACAGGGTCAGCAGCTTTGACACAGAATAAAACTCCATGCAGGAATGAACCAGGTCTAAACCAGGACTAAACCAAGGTCTAAACCAGATGAAATCAAACACTAAACCAGGTCTAAACCAGATCTAACCATAATCTGGTCCAGGACTTTGATTAAACCAGGTCAAAACTAGGTCTACCAAGGTTTAAACTAGGAATAAACCAGGACTAAATCAGGTGTAACTTAAGCACTTAACCTGGGGAGTAACACAGAACTAAACCAGGACTTTTAAAACAGGTACATGAAATACTACTAGTCCAAGAACTCCCTATATTTCAGAACATGTTTATAGAGGTCTGAACTACAGGGTGAGTCGCTTTTACACAGAATAAAACTCCATGAACACACAGGGACATTCTGTTAGATGTATAATATAAAATCCTGATTCTTTACCATGAAGTGAGGCTGGGTGAGGATTCGCCGTAGCTCCTTGGCCTCCATGTTTTCAGGGTAACATGAAATGGTTTCCAACACCTGAAAATGTAAAAACAAGAAAACTCTAAATATGTCACAAATACTCAATGTATTGAGTATTGTAATGGCAATGGACAACATTTTCTATCACTCACAACCCAATGGTTTGATAAATAAAAATATAATTAATAAAACTGCTAACATCCTTTCAAATACAACATGTTATTACACATTATTAAGTATCCTGCAGAGTGGAAAGTTTCTGTCTCACCTCTTTGGCCCTCTGGACTCCGTCACTGGGAGGATTTCTGATCTGAGGTGACGACCGAGTGTTGATTTTGTCATAAAGCTGAGAAAAAAAAGTTCATTAAATATTTACTAATACTAGTAGCGTGTGCAGATGTTATTATAGATGTTATTACAGTGTTTAAATCGTTATAAACACTCTCATGTCTATTAGCATGTGCAGATGTTATTACAGATGTTATTACAGTGTTAAAATGGCTATAAACGCTCTTATATCTAGTAGTGTGTGCAGATGCTATTACAGATGTTATGACAGCATTTAAATGGTTATAAATGCTCTTATGTCTAGTAGCGTTTGCAGATGTTATTACCGATGTTATGACAGTATTTAAATGGTTATAAAGGCTCTTACGTCTAGTAGCGTTTGCAGATGTTATTACCGATGTTATGACAGTATTTAAATGGTAATAAACGCTCTTACGTCTAGTAGCGTGCAGATGTTATTACCGATGTTATGACAGTATTTAAATAGTTATAAACACTCTTACGTCTAGTAGCGTTTGCAGTAGTTTTTACAGATGTTATTACAGATGTTATGACAGTATTTAAATAGTTATAAACACTCTTACGTCTAGTAGCGTTTGCAGTAGTTTTTACAGATGTTATTACAGATGTTATGACAGTATTTAAATAGTTATAAACACTCTTACGTCTAGTAGCGTTTGCAGTAGTTTTTACAGATGTTATTACCGATGTTATGACAGTATTTAAATAGTTATAAACACTCTTACATCTAGTAGCGTTTGCAGTAGTTATTACAGATGTTATTACCGATGTTATGACTGTATTTAAATAGTTCTAAACACTCTTACATCTAGTAGCGTTTGCAGTAGTTATTACAGATGTTATTACCAATGTTATGGCAGTATTTAAGAGGTTATAAAAGCGCTCACGTCTAGTAGCGTTTGCAGATGTTATTAAAGATGTTATGACAGTATTTAAATGGTAATAAACGCTCTTACGTCTAGTAGCGTGTGCAGATGTTGGTCTTGGAAGACGCTGTGTAGAAAGTCCATGTCCTTCTCACTGCAGTCGGTCAGAGCGTGGATCTCCTCCAGACTGTCCAGCACCTGAGACACTGCCCCTGGTGGACAAACATGGAAACTACAATCACTAAATGCACACGATTATAATGGGTTTAAAGGGACAGTGTAGGATTTTGTAAAAGGTCTACTAGAAAATAAAAATAAGTTTGTACTAATACTGGTTGATTATTTACAATGTTTACAAGAGCAGACAGGACCAAACCAAAGCTCTAATGGGCATAAACTAGGACTAACCAGGACTAAGCCAAGTTTTAAACAGGACTAAGGGTGCATTAACCGTACTCCTCCTTGGGTCCTGGTTTAAGCCCAGTTTAGTCCTGCTGGTGACCTGGTTTGGTCCTGTTCTAGTCCTGGTTTAGTCCTGGTCTAGTTGAGGATTAGTTGCAAAATAAGTTTCAATTCTGATGTGGTCTACCTAAAAGGGAATCCAAATAAAATATGAAAATAAACAAGGTCTTAACCAACGAGACCTTTTAATTCATTTCACTTCAGTTTCCGCTCCTGTGTTTAAAACTGAGCCAAATTACTGTTTTTAATACTTTGCTTGTACTGTCACGGTCCTTGACCATGAGTCCGGACTAAAGATGAATTGAACAGCTTTTACAAAATATTGAACTGTCCCATTTTACAGACAAAAAAACAAACATTTCATCCAATCAGGCATTCAAAAACACACAATAAATTCCACACATTTCACCTTAAAACCAAAACCAAAAAGTAGAAAAACATAATAATACATTTATAGAAGAATTGACACAAAGCTGACACATATAAAAGCAGAGACGATCATTCATAACTACCTGCTATTCGCCCACACATGCAGCGAAACCAGAGAAACACGGCGTCAGAGAGAGTTTAGTTTAGTTTGTTTTGAATGGAGCCATGATGGACGACAGTGAGGAGATGAATGAGTGAGTGAATGTGATTGGGTTTGTGCTGAAAACGGTGAGAATGCAGGTAAAGGTTTGCACAATTGATTGGGTGAATGGTTTGTGCTGAAAACAGTGAGAATGCAGGTAAAGGTTTGCACAATACAGCTACGTTTTTATACGAATTTAAGCTAAAACATAATATCTAAGAAATGTAATAAATAACAATAAAAATCTGACTCGATTGAGAATTCAAAATGGTTTGTTTGTTAATTTTTTTAAACAAATTTCAGTCACTATATTTCAGCTATGCATATTTCAGTGTTTTCTTTCCTCTCCATTTTAAATTAAAACGTATATATTCCTTTAAAGCTACTGTCTGTAGAAAATCTGTAATAACATCTGTGATAATATCTGTAATAACATCTGTAATAGCATTAAAAGCAACAAAATACTGTAATAGCATCAGCAATAACATTTAAAACCACTAAAATAGAGTAATAACATCAGCAATAACATTTAAAACCACTAAAATAGAGTAATAACATCTGTAATAACAGTTTAAAACCACTAAAATAGATTAATAACATCTGTAATGACATTTTAAACCCCTAAAATACTGTAATAACATTTGTACAAACAATTAGACCTATTAATTATTTGAGAGTTTATAGCCATTATTTTTTTTTTTTTCTTTTTCCCCTCCATTTAAAATTCAAACTGGCCTGACCTGCCCCTGTTGTATTCCCACATATCACCACTAGATGCTGCCTATGTTACTGCTGTCTGACAGGTGCCTGAACAATGGGCAGGTGAGGGGAGGGGGAAACAGGTTTCACAGGCAAAAACCAAATAAACTTGCAGATGGCAGCTTTACATATTCAGTATATTTAAATATGAACAATACTATATTTACTCGCTAAATGGTTTTCAGTCTCCCAAAAGTAACCAACCACTGTCAAAGGTTTGGACTCATCCTCTCATTCACGTTTCTACATTTGATATACATAAACCAAAAGATTCAATAAGTATTAAATATTGTTTTAGCTCAGCTCCTCTTTTTTCCATATTGTGCAGATGTGGTGTAGTGAATTCATGTAAAATGAGTGTTTGTACTTTTGAAGGAGAGTGAATGGGAGAACATACATTACTACATGATTGTGATTTTTGAGAATATTGGATAAAATGGACGAAACAAGAGGAAAAAAATGTAACAAATCATAAAAACAGGAGCAAAACATGCACTTTTAATGGGTCTGTTCAACAAGCATCATATTAACACTATCATCATATATAACTGTTTATCCATTTTTAATTTCTTTAACTGAATCAACTGTATTATTGGTTTTACACACTGATAAAAAAAAAATATCATTACAAAAATAAGATCTCTTTATGTCAAAAAGGGGGGAATTTTTATAACCACGAATGCAGCCAGAAGGACAATTTTTTATTAAAGATATTATAAATTATGTAACTGTTACCAATGATTATATGATGCATGTAAACAGAAAATACTCTGGATAATATGGGCAAGAATTTGGGTCTGAGCAAACAAGGCCAAGCAATGAAACACAAAAAACTGAAACAAAAGCACTCAAATGTGGGTGATTTTTTTGGGGGATGATTAAAATGTAAAAAAAATGCCACAGCAAACACAAATGGGGATACGTACTTTCTGCAGCTAAAAGTCCTACAGAGACAGAACAGCAAAGAATACGATTAAATAAAAGAGGAAATATTAGAGGAAGGAAATACAGGAAATACAGGGGAACTCGGAGCTGTACAAAATCACATTATAAGACAAGAAAAGAGCATTTAACTTGTAATAAGTGCGACAAAGTTTAAAATATTTGAAGTTTAGCGCAGAGTTGTTTTGGTAACTGAGTTTTTTTGATTTTACAGTTTAACTATCAACAAATTCACGCTGCTGGGAGTATGTACCAGAGGATGGATAAGAAAACCTGTGTTAATGCTAAAGCTAAAAACAGGAAGTGAGCTAGTTGACATTTGGCGTGCATTCTTTAGCCTTATTTGCATGGGATTAGTATCGCCTGTGGACATACGGTGATTTGTAATACCATAAAATACCAAATAACAGCAGGGTGTTTCTTTTCAATCACTTAACAGACCAGGCATTTATTTGAAACCAGGCGGCAATTTGGGGCAAGCGATTCCTTCCTCACACAAATCTTACTCAGCAAAACTGGGAAAATGCGGTTCTCAGATTCTTTAAACCAATATGACTGTGGTTTAGGCGACTTTACAGACGTAGGCGAGTTAATTTGAAATGTTACAACAAAATATGACGGGGGGGGAGTTTCCCACATTTGAAAGCGACACCTGAATTACAGCGAGTAATTAAAACCCTCCTGCAACAGAGACAGAAATATCTTTAGCAAGTTTAAACAAATGACAGAAGCATTAAGCAAGCTGTTTTTTTCAGTGGTTTACGGTTCCAAAATACATTAGCCACGTGGTTTGGAGTTTCGTTTTGGTGCGTAAACTGCACAAGGAGCAAGTTTTTTCTTTTCCCAGCGATTATGCTTTATGCAAATGAGCCATGTGGTTTTCAGTTTCGTTTTGGTGGAGACGACGCGAGTGTCAGTCCTGCGTCATGTTGTTGCACCGCGACTTCTTCCATTTCGTACATTAGACTCGAGGTTTATTTACGTTAGACTGCGCCCTGTGGTTATTTGAAACGGGGCTCTTATTCGGTATTTTACGGTAATTGCGGAGGATGCCCGAGATCTAAATCCCCTGCGAATCCACCGCATAATGTGTAAAGTAAAAGTTTCGGCACGAATTACCTCCTACATTTCGCCGAGCACAGACGTCCGGTGACAATAGTCGTCCTGCGCAAATCTGCATCTCAGTGATTGCTGTTGTAACTGAGCGCCTTTTCAATCTCTCTCTCTTTTCGATTTTTTCCTCTTACAATCTCAGTCAACGTCAGTAAAATGGAGTAATTTATAGACTGTGCTTATCCCATGTGAATGCGCTGCAAGTATCACAGAGGTGGGACGTCTCCAGATTGTATTTACCCATGTAAATAGGGCTTTAGTTTTGTCTGTCTCAGGGTCTGCAGGGGGGGGAGTTAGCTCCGGGAGTTATAGTCTGATTTCTTTGGTTAAAGCTCCTGTAAAATAAACTAAATAAAGAAAACTAAAGCTATAACTGCGAGCCTCGATGAGCTTCATTTGACTGGAGCCGAACACTATGGGTGACGTCCTGCTCACTTAGTCCATTTCTTTACACAGTTTATGGTTTGACGACGGGTGCACAGACTTTATTTACTGGAGGAGCAGCAGACTTGAATGTAAATCCAATAAGTGTTCACAAGCTCTGTCCCACATGAGTCTGGATCAGTGAGGCCTGAACTGACCTCTCCTCTAAAACTACATGTAGAGTGTGTCTGTAACTCATGTCTGGAAGCTATTTCACAATTCTACTGGTTTGCCATTTGTTGTTTTGGGCAGACCGCAGTGCTAAGTTATTTGCAACAGTCCAGCTTTAGATCACCCTGTAAATTCAAATGTACATGCACCACTAGCGTATTTATTATACGTTCTGTAGTACAGTATGTAACTTTGTGGTTGGGTTTGTCCTTTGCCTTTGCTCTGCTTTAAAAGTTCCACCGTGTGATATTAAACCATTCAATTACAAGTGGTATCATTGCTCAAAAATACCTAGAAAAACAGGCATTCTGACTGTGAGCGGGGTCGCCCCTCCGCAGATCTGACCTGTAACTCGGTCTAGTTTGTTCTCCATGACGATAGAAAGGTTTAAGATTACACAATGCACCTTGAAGACAGTAAAAATCGGGTGTAGCGCCTTAAAGTGATTGTCATACTGCAAATTTATATCAGGTTTTTCATCTTGTTTTCAGATTTATTCTCTACTTACTAGTTCGGAGAGCATTTAATTCTAGTTTATTTTAAGATAAATTGTCAAGCAAAATGATCTTGCAGTATGGACAAATAATTTCACCACTTTTAAGTCATTTTCTGATAGATTTAAGAGTTTTGATCTTACATTCTGGCCAAGCTTTGTTGCGGTGCAGTTGAGGTTTCGTTGTCTTTTCGGAATGATTCTAAAACTATTGAAACCGTTTAAATGTTTTTGCACAGCTCTGTAGTTCACGGTTGACAAAAAGGTACAGGAAAGTGTTCTAGCAAGAGCAAAAGTCAAAGAGGAAGTTAAACAAAACAGAGCAGCGAAAATCAGGCTAAGAATAGAGCTCCACACGTCTGCTGCAAACACGCCTGTCATCAGAATCAAGAGACCGGAGCGGCTAACTCAGCTAAACTCAGCTAAACTCAGCTCCGGTGCACAGCCGACAAACCCTCCGAGTGCTTGTGCTGGGGCTGTAATTAAAGATACACTGTGTAACTTTTCCGGTGCAGTGTCGGCCACCTGCTTGTGTCCCAATGATCTGCTTTAAACACATTTTACTGTAGAACATTCCAGGCTAATTAATAACATTTCCAAGATGATAGAAAGTTGGCAAAAGCAAAGGTGTTTGTATTGACGCTTTGCAACTGATGCTGTTAACGTTCCCTAGGGGTGTGATGCTAACGTTTGTCCAATGATCTGCTTTAAACGCATTTTACTGTAAAAATAACATTTCCAAGATGATACAAAGTTGGCAAAAGCAAATGTGTTCGTATTGAAACTTTGCCACTGATGCTGTCAACGTTCCCTAGAGGTGTGATGCTAACTGTAGGCTCTGCTCTGTCTGAAGCTCTGTTACTCAGTGAATCACTCTCACCTAAACAGAACCATGAGCGCTCGGGCCGATCACTTAAAAACGTGCTCTTTAAATCCATTTTGTATTTTTTCTTGGGTTTCAGACGATCTTAAAACACATTTGACATCGTTCGCTAATATGTGCATTGGGTCACTATGGTAACTGCTGAACATTCCATCATTAAACATACAGGTAGAACACCGCTAGCAAAGTACCAATAGCATAATTCAAAGTGCAAAAAACAACTATGTGATGAAACTTTACATTTGTGAATATAATTATCATGTTTTATGGTTCTAGAGCTTAAATTAAACCAGCACAGAATCTGGTATTTTATTGATATTTGGAGCGACATCACGCTGGTGGTTACCTTGGTGACATGATGCACTCATTAGCAAAAAGGCAATAAAGTTGGTCTGAAAACTCAAGAAAACCCCCCAAAAGGATTTAAAGAGCACATTCCCAGGAGCCTGTGATCAGTCCGAGCGTTCATGGTTCTGTTCAGGAGTTTGATTTTCAACAAAAAGGTGAAAATGAAATTGTGTGTAATAGAAAAACTGTTGGCTAATGCTAGATAGCGGATAGTGTGTGAAAAACTTATTTAACAGCACAAATCAACTCCAAATTTCTCTGATCTGACCAAAATTTTAAAACTTACATCAGGTTTTTCATCTTGTTTTCAGATTTATTATCTACTCACTAGTTCTGAGACTGTTTAATTCTAGTCTCGAGGTAGTTTATTTGTCAGCTTGTCAAGTTTTTTCACTACTTTCAAGTCATTTTCTGGTAGATCTCTCTTTACATCTTTAATTTTGGCCAAGCTTCTTTGCAGTGAACTAAGTCAGTTCTTTCTGGTCAGACTGCATGATGCTAACTGAAGGCTCTGGTCCGTCTGAGGCTTTGTTTGACTTTAATCTGAGTTTTAATTTAACACAGTCTGACCAGAAAGAACTGACTTAGTTCTTTCTGGTCAGACTGTGTTAAATTAAAACTTAGTTCACTGCAAAGAAGCTTGGCCAAAATGAAAGATATAAAGAGAGATCTACCAGAAAATGACTTGAAAGTAGTGAAAAATGCTTATTTTACTTGACAAGTTGACAACTGATTTAGTTCTTTCTGGTCAGATTGTGTTAAAGTAAAACTCAGATTAAAGTCAAACAAAGCCTCAGACGGAGCAGAGCCTTCAGTTAGCGTCACACCCCCAGAAAAATTGGCGACATCACCTACACAGAATTAACTGTAGGTTTTGCCATTGCCATTTAATCTTGCCAATAAATTCACTCGATTCATGTTCTATTTTAAGAATTGGAAGTTAAATGTTTGTAGAATTCCTGCAGATTTGGAGTCTTGTGGATGTCGTGAAGAAGTGAAAGTTCCTCTCAGTGAGACAGGGAAGTACTGATGCAATTTAAGCAGCTTCAGACAATGGAGTAAGACACGGGTGCTAAATGAGGTAAATATAGGCTCCTATACCCTTGTGTGTCAGATGCCCTCCCATGCTCCTGTATCCTTGTGTGTCAGATGCCCTCCCGTGCTCCTATACCCTTGTGTGTCAGATGCCCTCCCGTGCTCCTATACCCTTGTGTGTCAGATGCCCTCCCGTGCTCCTATACCCTTGTGTGTCAGATGCCCTCCCGTGCTCCTATACCCTTGTGTGTCAGATGCCCTCCCGTGCTCCTATACCCTTGTGTGTCAGATGCCCTCCCGTGCTCCTATACCCTTGTGTGTCAGATGCCCTCCCGTGCTCCTATACCCTTGTGTGTCAGATGCCCTCCCGTGCTCCTATACCCTTGTGTGTCAGATGCCCTCCCGTGCTCCTATACCCTTGTGTGTCAGATGCCCTCCCGTGCTCCTATACCCTTGTGTGTCAGATGCCCTCCCGCGCTCCTATACCCTTGTGCGTCAGATGCCCTCCCGTGCTCCTGTACCCTTGTGTGTCAGATGCCCTCCCGCGCTCGTACCTGAAGACGTGGGATCGTCGGTGAAGTCGTGCAGCTCTTCAGGAGGGTCGCCGTAATAAGAGTTAAACTTGTGGCTTGAAACTGCAGCCAGAACGGCACCCTGAAAGACAAACAATTTTTTTTTACTGAAATAAGATGAAATATTTCACTATTTAGATTAGAATATATTCAAAAACAGACAAAAAAGAGGTTAATTCACAGTTTGTGATTTGTAATTAATAACAAAAGAGGTAAAAGAGTAGGTTTTGCTGATATAGTTTGCCCCACATGAAAACTGAAACTAAACCAGGACTAAACTAGGACTAAACCAGGTCTAAACCAGGTCTAAACCAGGACTAAACCAGGACTAAAGCAGCACTAAAACTGGATTAAACTGGGACTAAACCAGTACTAAACCAGCTCTAAACCAGGACTAAACCAGGACTAAACCAGGGCTTTACCAGGGTTTTACCAGGACTAAACCGGGTCTAAACCATTACTTATCCAGGACTAAACCAGAACTAAAACAGAACAAAACTGGGACTAAAACCGGATGAAACTGGGACTAAACCAAGTCTAAACCAGGTCTATAATCCAAGACTAAACTAGGACTAAAGCAGCACTAAATCTGGATTTAACTGTGACTAAACCAGTACTAAACCAGGACTAAACCGGGTCTAAACCATTACTTATCCAGGACTAAACCAGAACTAAAACAGAACAAAGCTGGGACTAAAACCGAATGAAACTGGGACTAAACCAGGTCTAAACCAGTGCTTTACCAGTCCTGAACTAGCACTAAATCAGTAATAAACCAGGACTAAAACAGGACTCAATCGAGACTAAACCAGAGCTTTACCAGGACTGAAGTAGGTCTCAACCAGTACTAAACCAGGACTAGACTGGGACTAAACTAGGTCTAAACCAGGACAAAATCTGGAATAAACCAGATCTAGCCAGGACTAAACCAGGACGAGTGAGAAGATACTATTACATAAAGCTTATACATTTAGCTTACACATTTAGTGGATTGCGGCAAGAAGGACAGTATTTAAAAAATTACTACTTTTACATAAACCTGAAAATGTGATGTTGAAATTAATTTTGTTTTTGTTTTTTTGGCTTTGTTTGCACTGTGTCACCATGGTAACTGATGAACATTCCGCCATAAACATACATACAGAACACCCCCAGCACGATATCACTGCAAAGTATCTATAACGTGTGCATTTAAATCAATCTGTCATACATGCTGGTTAAGTAATGGCCTGTTAAAAGTAAAATTACAGCGGATATTATTACAAAATATCAGAACTAGCAGGGTTTCCGCTTTACATGTGTAAGTGGGAAATCATATTAGTTTGAGCAGAAAACCACAAACAAACACAGATGTGAGGAATGATTGCAGAACTCTGACTGCACAGCTGTGGTGAAACAAAAACCACTTTACATTTCCTCAAGCCCGGAGAAACCTGGGGCTGGGCTGAGCTGCTGCTGCTGCGCCGTGCAAAAATGTGTATCTACATCATGCACTGGCTGTAGAAGGTTTCATGTTAGGACATTATCTGATCTCTTCTAATGTAGTTTCCTCTTCACAAACAGACCTGGGCTTGTGTTTTGTTTCTCTCACACATGTTTAACACACAAATCCTGTATATAAATAAGGAAACAACTCTAAAGTGGTAAAAAGTCCATTGTGCAGAATAGGACTGTTTTAATGCTAATGCTGACACTTCATTCTAAAGCTAAGCACGTCAGTACCTTTAGCTTCCTCCTGGCGTTGAATTTCCTCAGCTGCTCCACGGTCTCGGGCAGGTGGATCTTGTAGGCGTACCTGTCCCTCTCCTGCACAAAAACACAACCATGAAATTAAAACTAAATGGAGTAAAATAACAAAGGTGCCAAGAAACCAAAAATATATATATGTAAATTAGAGATAGTTGTTTTGACCTGATGTTTTTGAGCGGTTTCTTATACAGAACTGCAGCAAATAAAGACTTTTTTTACATTTAAAATGCATGTACGTGTTACTTTTTATTAGACTTTTTAAAGCTTCACTGTGTAACTTCTATGAATATGTCGCTGCTCGGCTTGAAATGTTCCACAGTGTGACTTTAAACAGCTCTACTTTACATTTATTCAGTTACAGGAGGTTTTATAGCTCAAAAATACCTAGAAAAACAGACATTCTGACAGTGAGCGGGGTCGCCTCTCCACAGATCTGACCTGTAACTTGGTCTGGTTTGGTCTCCGTGACGATAGAAAGGTTTAATGCCGTACTGTGGAACATTTCAAACAAAGGAATAACATCTCAACATGGAGAAAGCATTTGATAAAGCCTTCACCAGAAAAGTTACACAATGCAACTTTTACTTAAATATAATAATCTAATTATTACAATACTGTGGAATATTTTAGTCAAAGGAATTAAGACAGTTTAGGTTCTCCTTTAGGCCAGGTAAAAAACCCTGCTAAAAACATTTTTAAAAATTATATTAAAAAAAAAAAACATGCTTTCATTACATTTTATTTTCATGTTAAAAAGTTGTGCAATGGGGCTTTAAGTTGTCAAGCTAGCTCTACTTTTTTATTATTATGAACATTCTTTTTGGGTTATCAGTCGTGCCAAAGTGTGCGAACTAAAGCCAAAGGATATGAAAGCAGATCTGTGGGTTTGAAAAAGAGGAAATATTTTTGTGGTGATGAGTTTAAGTGAAACAGTGTGAACTACAGGATAGCACTGACTTCCGTAATCAATTTGAGTAATTATCACGAGCTAAACCAATGACTAAACATTCCACTAAAAAGGTACGCTGTGTCACTTTTCTGCTGGAGGGTTTATCTTATTATTGCTTTGTCTGGCATGTTCCACAGTACAGCATTAAACCTTCCAATCGTCATGGAAACCAAGCCAGACCACGTGACAGGTCAGATCTGTGGAGAGGCGACCCCGCTCACAGTCAGAATGCTGGTTTATCTGGTAGTTTTCAGCGATAAATGTAAAACCACCTGTAACTGAATAAATATAAAGTAGAGCTGCTTAATGTCACACTGCGGAACATCCCAGGCAGAGCGATGACGTCTCCGTGGAAACAAGCAGTGCACCTCCACCTGCTTGGAGATGTTATTGCTTTGTCTAGAATGTTCCACAGTACAGATTAAACCTACAGTATCTACACTGACAGTCAACAGAAACTTTCAGGTAGAATGTTTGAGTATTTCTATTTGTTCGGGTGTTTTAAATGTTCCTTGTGGATTTGTTGGTGTCTTAGTGTTTGGGTTGTTCAGAAAATGTTGAGTTGTCATGTTGTCACGGTTCATTGCACACGGGATGGGTTCTTTTCACATATGGCCCAAACTCCCATGGTGCAATACTCAATGTTACACCAACAATTTGAGGATTGGTTTTGGAGCCTTTATAAAGGTCCAAAAATGGCCCCATTATTAGTCCAGTGAAAGTCGTCGTGCCACGTCTGTCACGAGAACAGCGTCTCCGGGCGTTGGCTCTGCTGGAGGTTTCTGTCTGGATCATCCGGATGGTCGGAAGCGCGTGTGGCGTCGTCGTGGAGATCGTCACGCAGAGTGCTGCAACCGGGAGCAGAATCGCTTTCCGGTTGCCAGTGTGATGGTGTGGGCAGGGATAACTTGCAATTACCGGACACAGTTGGTGGTCACTGATGGCCACATTACTGCCCGCCGCTACATAGACCAGATTCTGGAGCCTCACAAGATCCCGTTCATGCAGCAGCACCAAGACGTCGTCGTGTTCTAGCATGACAACGCCCGTCCACCCAAGCCTATCTGCAGGCCCAAGGTGTTGATGTTTTACCCTGGCCTGCCTATTCTCCGGGACAATCTCGGTCGTCAGGTGGGCAATCGGGTTCCGCAGCCACCAAATAGGCAGCGGCTGATCCAGGCACTGCAGCAAGAGTGGGACAGGATTCTGCAGGACACCATCCGACGTCTAGTCAGGAGTATGTGCTGAAGGATGGAGCCTGCATCACTGTGAAAGGAGCTCATACCCGCTATTGACTGTTGCGACTTTGTGTTTGTTAGACGCCATTTTCTTTGCTTAAGTTTACCGTGTTTAACTTATTCATTACACTTTAAATTTTGGTTTATGCAGCAACCTCAAGAAATGATTCATATGAAACAAAAACATTTTTGGGCTATAAAATAAAACCTATGTTAAAAAGTATGAGCTCAAAGTTTTCATTGACTGTCAGTGTATAATAAGCAGGATGAGCAGGTTACATCAGTATGCTACATTACAGTTCAGATCTGTGGAGAGGCGTCCCTATTCACAGAACGACTGAATGCATTTTCAAGCCACAAAAACACCTGTAGTGAATGAATTGTAGCTGGGTATGTTTAAAGTCGTACCACGGGACATTCCAAACCAAGAAAACCAGAAAAGTCGCACCTTTAAATATTGCTCAAAAGAAAGTGAAAATGAAATGTATAAAGTGTGAAAAAACATATACTGACAAATGAGGTGTCTAACCCACAGCCTCCTGGTACAGAGAGGGGGAGTCAGGCTAACCACTCTGCCGCCGTACCTTGAGCCAGGGGTGGTTGAGCGCCTCGTACACGGTGATCCTCTCGGCCGGGTCCAGCATGAGCATCCGTCTCACCAGGTCTTTGGCGCTCTCCGAGATGTGGGCCCACTGACGAGGATTCATCTGGAGGAAGAGTAAGTGCGTAAGAAAACTGCAGAGTATCGAGGAGGCTATAAAAGGTAGAGTTAGAGCATTTTTTTAAAAAGTAGTCTCCACATTTAACAAAGAAAGACACAAGACAAACGAAAAGAGAACAAAACCCAGTGTTCAAAAAAGGCGAAGGAAGAAGCATGTTTATTTTAATACTACCCCTACAATTTACAGTATTTCATCTACGTGATATTCAGCAGAGATAAATAAAAAAAAACACACAAAAAGACAAAGGTTTATTATAAAAGATCAATAATAATAATCATATTTTTAATAACAACTCATTCATATTTACTTTCCAGGTGTAATTTTTTTTTAAAGAGTTTTTAAAGTTACAGTTAAAGTTAAAATAGGTCAAGTAATTATAGTGATGAAAAATAATGCCAAAAAATTACTCATGTGAGGTTTAAGTCATGTTATAATGTTCTTATCTTGTTTGTTTCACTCACAGATTTGAGTAATTCTTTATTATTAGTCTGTTTACATCTGCAAAGCCAAAAGTTCTACCTTGTGAAGTGGTAGATTTAAAGTTAACAGCCCCTTTTACCGTTTTAGTTCAGTAGAGATTGGCAATTCCAGGGCTTGTGCGTTAAACATGTGTGAATGAACCAAAAAAACTCCACATTTGTGATGAGAAAAGAACATTACCAACAGAGATCAGAACGTTAAGACCAATAGCCGATAAGCAGAAAAGTGCGATAAAGGTCGATCTGTCAGCCTTACCTTGTATTTCCCCTTGATGATGGCCTCGAACAGACGCTCCTTGGTGCCGTAGAAGGGCAGACATCCGGACAGAAGTATAAACAGGATCACCCCGCAGCCCCACACGTCCACAGGTTTACCGTAGGGCTCTCGCTTCACCACCTCCGGGGCCATGAAGTGAGGAGTGCCCACGCGACCTACAGCCAGGAGAGAGGCGCAGTCAGGGGCAAGACGGGTGGGCACAGCATCAACCTTTTATTCATTTTAATTTTTATGTACTCAGGCTTGACTGCGTCGCGTTCTATGGTCCAAACGTGTGTGAAACAGACAGTTACAGAAAGAGGGTGAAGATTTTTCGCAGCCAGACTTGATGGAGCCATAAGCGCCCGTGCTCACTTCCTCTTTACCGAAGCTTTAGGAGCAGCTGGACGTGTGAGCGCCCTCCGAGAGTCGAGTACGATCCGGAATAAAAGAGCGAAATAAAACGGACTTTACCTCCAGCCACGAGTCCGGACTCTCCGAGCTGAATGGCCACTCCAAACCCCCCGAGCTTCACAGGAGCAGAGTTCTCTTTGGAGGCCAGCAGAACACAGTGAGGCTAAAGACACAAATACAACACAGTGTTCACAGTGAGGCTGGAAAGACTAATATAATTCAGTATTTCTGGTTCAGTTCTGCTACGGTCCTGATTTTGTTTAGTCCGGGTTATCTGGTTTAATTTAAACTTGCACTATGTAAATTCTTGGAGGGATTGTCCGTAACCTGCTTGTATCCATGGAGATGTTATCGCTTTGCCTGAAATGTTCCACAGTATTACATTAAACTTAAATTCATTGCATTTATTCATTAACAGGGGATCTGAATGTCTTGAAAAACATGCATTCTAACTGAGCGCAGGGTGATTATCCACAGATCTGAGGTTAAAACTCAGGTTAAAACAAAGGCAAAAAACAGGACTAAATAAGAACTAAACCAGAACTGAAAGAGGTCTACACCAGTATTCTATTCATATTAACCTAGATCTACAATCAGGTTTACGCAAAGGCAAAAAATTAGGCCACACCAGAACAAAACCAGAAGTACCGCAGAACTACAGCAGTATTGTATCCAGACTGACCTAGATCTATGTCAGGTTCAAACAAGGGAAAAAACACAACTAAACCAGGACTAAACCAGGACTAAACCAGGACTAAACCAGGACTAAACCGTTATTACACCCAGACAAAGTTAAGTGTATATCAGGTTCAAACCAGGACTAAACCAGAACTAAACCAGGACCAAACCAAGACAAAACCGTCAAACCAGATCTTACTTAAACTATACCTAGAAACCTAACGGAGCATAACCTCACATAGCATCATTTAGCAGACAACTTCTAGGAATTGAGTTTTTTGGCTTGTTTTATGGTTTTCTTTAGAGCAAACTTGACATTTTGAGATCAGATTCGATGGCAGATAAAGTGATGCGGAATCGTGTGCAGACGAGATGGGTCTGTGTGCAAAAGTGCATGGAGTCGAGGATCAAATGTAGATGAAATTTGATGGTGGTTTCACAATGAAGCTGCATGTCGAGAAGCTGAAACCACAAAGTCAAAAAGCGAGAAGCAGCAGCCCAGAGCGAGGTAAGAGACACGGCTTAGGTGTGTATAAATGTCACGACTTTGATGAGCTTATGTCACATTATTATTATTATCATTGGAAAATGTAGTGTACTGTTTACTTCCGGTTCAATGTGTTATATTATTTACTGTACTAGTAGTCATAGTAATAGTAGCAGTAGTAGTAGTAGTAGTAGTAGTAGTAGTGAGTAAAACTCATGAGCTACATGCATCCATAGAGCTAAAGCCTGGTGTACACTGTGCAATTTTTGGCCCTTTTTTTTTGGGATAACCATGTGTTGAGCTTCGTGTAGTAAAGATGGAGTAACGAGAAGCAGTTAATAATACCTCACGACCAGCTCCAGGTCGCAAGAATATCAAAGCTGTTTGAAATGCAGTCGCCTGTCGTGAGGGTTTTGCTCTTTTTTATTGTTTTTATAGAGTGAGAACCTGAATCGTGAGCTGTGAGCTTTTAAATCCTGTGCTTTGGTTGTACAGTTTGAGCTGGGGCTGAGTAAAAAGATAGAAAATATCATAGAGTGTAGGCCCAGCTTGAGGAGAGGGGCGTTTGAGTTTCTCCAAGTTTTGTGGCAGACGACCTTCAGAGGAAATTGGCAGACGACCTTCAGAGGAAATACTTTGAGGGAATGAACAAACAAGGGCCTGTCGGATCATGTGAAATGGACCGTTCTTCTCGTATCCATTAGACTGTGGAAGAGGCTATCTAAAGACATAGCTATGGACATTTGAGATGCTACGGACGTTTTAAACCATATGTGGCAGCAAATGTGGCAGAAGATCTTCAGGAGGACAAGCTTCGTGGGAATGGACCATTTCATATGAGGCCTTTCTGGCTGTGTTCACCTCATAGAGACTCAAATGTGGCAGCTGCAATAAAGTATCTCTCTCAAGTGTTATTTTTCGGTTTATCACTTTCAAGATTAAAAAAAAAAACTGACTGAGGGTGTGTCCACACTCTTGTCAGTAGTGGTGGCAGTGTGTTAAACCTGGATGTGGTTTTGCATAATAAATTACATTAGAGAATAAATATGTCACTGTGTTTGCCGTTTGGTTGATGATGGGAAATGAAATTCACCAAGAGGAAGAGGTTTGGGAAAAAACAGAACAGCAGAAAGAAGAAGAGAGATAAGAGAGAGAGAGAGAGGGGGGCAGAGGGGGAAAAGAAGAGGAGAGAGAGGAAGAGGGGGAGGAAGAGAGAGGGCAGTAAGAAGAAGGAAAAGAGGAGAGGGGAAGCAGAGAGGGCAGAGAGAGAAGAAGAAAAACAGAGAGAGAGAAAGAGGGGGAACTCGTGGGTGGGCAAAACCAACGATAGTTAAAACCACGAGAGCACAGCATGTTCAGTCATACGACAGACAGAGAGCGAGAGAAAGAGGAGATACAAACGCATATTGATCCTTTACGAAAATGAACGATCAATTTGAAGGAAAAAAGTGATTTGAAACGAAAAAGAGGACACGGGCCGGACTCTCCGACGACTAAAGGTGAGTTAACAAAACACTGAGTCGATAATAATTCATCATTTTATATCAGTCAAGGCGTGTTTCACTTAATCTACATCAAAAATAAGCAATAGGATAAGAAATAGAGAATGATTTTAAAGTGGCCGTACCGTGCACTCATTTAAAAGACGCTGTACCTGATTTTTAAAGACAGAACTAGTTCATTTGAAGCTGTTTATTCCTCACTTAACTTACGCATTCAGAGCATCTTTCTTAATCACCAAGAGAGCTTTTCACAACTTTTGCAAACAAAACTATCATTCAAACTGTACATTTACTGATTCTCGGACACTAAAATGTTTAAAACTAGTAGCAGGCAGTGCACAGTGGACTTATTTTAACCTCAGGAGCTGCTTATACAACATATCTGCACTGGGACAAGACATTTTGCTCAAATGCACAGGGGAAAAATGGGGATAAGGCCTTTAAATGTCAAGATGAGCAGCTAAGACGGAGGTGAAATTGGGTCTAAACCAGGAATTGAACCAAAATGGGTCAAAAAATTCTAATGTTAGTTGTACATTTAGTAATTTAGTCACATATGATTTGAATTGAGAATTGTGTTTTAATAATTACATTGTGCTCAAAGTTCACATTTTAAACATGCCCAGTATTGACTCTTGTGAGTTTTTAGTCATGTTATAAACAAACCTGGAGTTGTTGTTGTTTATAATTAATTTGTCGACATCTTCAAAGCTCAAACTGCTCTGTTCCACCTTGTGATGTCATGAAGCGGTAGTTTTCAAGTTAACAGCTCGTTTTACCTTTAGTTTAATAGTGATCAATTCCAGGGTTGAAATGATCCAGCTGATTCTAGTGAAGATGTAGTTTAAAAATACAATGGAGCACTTCCTGTATCACCACATGACATCACAAGGTGGAGTGTTTTCTGTTTGAGAGAAGAACACCTAAGCCTAAGTGTGCAGGATTTCCGTGTTAATGAAAAACACAACTGCACATATAAATAATTCAGCGTTATGTTTTCAAGCTGTCAGTAAAATCCGCCCTAGATGCTTCAAGTCATAAATAAATAGTTCCTTCCGTTTTCTTGACATTTCATTACTCAACTTCTTCTTTCTAAACTCACAGGTGATTCTGCCCACAATACCACACTACAGCACAAAAGATTTGCACCGAATATACACTTTTATGCAATAAAATTTACCAGGAACTGCCAGGGTGGTTAACCAGGTGCAGCTCGAGACCTTTTAAAACGCACTGACTCATTTATGATAAAGTCCACACACAGTAAACGACTATTCTCAAAGGTTCCTTATTACGCAAAATGGGCTCTTGTGACCTTTAAGCCCTGTCATAATGCTGTTTCATCAAAAACAGACCTAGAGTTGTTTTTGTTTCATTTCATTTGAGTAATCCTTTATAAGTCTGTCTACATCTCCAAAGCTCAAAATGCTCCGTTCCACCCCGTGATGTCACAAGGTGGTAGTTTTCAAGTTAACAGTGACTTTTACCTTTAGATCAATAGACAAAGGCAATTCCAGGGTTGAAATGATCCAAATGATTCTACTGAAGGTGTGTGGAGTTTAAAAACACACTGGATCACGTCCTGTATCACCACATGACATCACAAGGTGGAACAGAGTGTTTTCAGTTCACCAGACGAACTCCTAAATCTGCGAGTTTTTGTGCATTAAACATGCGTAGATGACACAAAACACAACTCCAGGTCTGTTTGTGACGAGGAAACTGCGCAAGAACGTGAAATGATGAATAATTTGCACCGTTGCCATAGCGATTAAACATTTAAATCAACATTTTCTATCTTTTAAACAAGAAAAAGCAACACTGATTCATCAGATTAATCTATATCGCAAAAAAACCTAAGTATAAAAATTAAAAATGACTATATCAACATTACACTCAAGCTGCTCTATCTGAATTCTACAGTTGGTTTGTTTTTTAAAGCTGCACTATGTAACTTTTCAGATATACCTGCCGTCATGGAGATATAACTGTGTTGCTTTGAATGTTCCACAGTAGGGCATTGAACTAACCTGATCCATAACTTACCTACTCGCTGCGTACAGATAGAAAAGAAAGAAAAGTGCAGCACTGTAGAACATTAAAGGCAAAGCAATCACATCTCCATGGAGACAAGCAGCGGGCAGATCCATCACTAGAAAGGTTACACAGTGCACCTTTAAATGAGCAACAAAATAAACAACAAAAAAGCTAGATTTTACTAATGTTTCTTTTAAGCCCTATTACAGTTTGTCTTATGCTATTATTTTAACACAACTATTTGAATTCAACTGAAGTAAGAGGCTTTAAGCACAAAAATGTTGTTCTCATATTTAAAAAAACTGAAAAAATCCAAATCACACTCACTCATTTGTTTTTCTCATCTCTTTTTAACATTTCTTCTATTCATTCTTGGGTATTTTGTGCAGAGGTGGAGATGTGGCCTTTGTAAATGCCAATGGGTGATTTCCAGTTTAACCTCAGCGTGACCTTCAAGGAATTAGTCACCACATTTGAATCTTACTCAAGAGCACCCAAGTGTTTAGTCTGGGTTCAGTCCAGGGTTAGTCCTGATTTGAACCTGGTTTACACCTGGTTTACACCTGGTGGTTTTGACCTGGTTTATACCTGGTGTTTACTCCTGGCTCAGTCCTGGCTCAGATTGTATTTAGTCCTGGATTTGGCCCTGCTTCAGTCCTGGGTTTAGTCTTGGCTCACTCCTGGGTTTAGTCCTGGGTTCAGTCCTGGGTTTAGTCTTGGCTCACTCCTGGGTTTAGTCCTGGGTTCAGTCCTGGGTTTAGTCTTGGCTCACTCCTGGGTTTAGTCCTGGGTTCAGTCCTGGGTTTAGTCTTGGCTCACTCCTGGGTTTAGTCCTGGGTTCAGTCCTGGGTTTAGTCTTGGCTCACTCCTGGGTTTAGTCCTGGGTTCAGTCCTGGGTTTAGTCTTGGCTCACTCCTGGGTTTAGTCCTGGGTTCAGTCCTGGGTTTAGTCTTGGCTCACTCCTGGGTTTAGTCCTGGGTTCAGTCCTGGGTTTAGTCTTGGCTCACTCCTGGGTTTAGTCCTGGGTTCAGTCCTGGGTTTAGTCTTGGCTCACTCCTGGGTTTAGTCCTGGGTTCAGTCCTGGGTTTAGTCTTGGCTCACTCCTGGGTTTAGTCCTGGGTTCAGTCCTGGGTTTAGTCTTGGCTCACTCCTGGGTTTAGTCCTGGGTTCAGTCCTGGGTTTAGTCTTGGCTCACTCCTGGGTTTAGTCCTGGGTTCAGTCCTGGGTTTAGTCTTGGCTCACTCCTGGGTTTAGTCCTGGGTTCAGTCCTGGGTTTAGTCTTGGCTCACTCCTGGGTTTAGTCCTGGGTTCAGTCCTGGGTTTAGTCTTGGCTCACTCCTGGGTTTAGTCCTGGGTTCAGTCCTGGGTTTAGTCCTGAGTTTAGACCTAGTTTAGACCTGGTTTTAACCTAGTTTAATCTTAGTTTAGTCCTGGTTCGGTCCTAGTGCTGATTTTTAAAATACAAAAGTACATTACATAAGTTTACCACTGTTAAAAATTGTGAAAAGTATATATTTAATCTGTTATTTAATAACAGCTGGCAAATTCAAATCTCAAATCCATTTTCAAGTATTTGTACAAATGTTTTAGATTTTCATTGACTAAGCCTCCAAACTGCACACACTCTGAACTGAAAAACTGACACTGTTATGTGTGAACAAGCCCGACTTGTTCACACATAACACTTTGCCAATAAGTCTGGTTTAGTTTTGCAACACAAACCAAGCGTGAATTGCTGAAGCCGATAATAAAAGCGCAGAGCTGTGTTACTCAAAATATTGTTTCTGTTCCTCATTTCAGATCCTGTTGACTCCTCTGCATTATTTGACGTCGCAATGAACCTGAACTCAACTCACACCTTTGGCTCTTCCATTTCCTGGATAATTTCTTCAACCACAATCTCTGTGACCAGCACCTTTTCTGCAACCACCCCCCACTCCACCAACCGAACTGTGTGCAACCAGCAAAATGAGACTTTTAACTGGATCCTGGCAGTTGTCTACTCGCTTTTTTTCATTTTTGGACTTATTGGGAACCTCTTTGCATTGTGGGTGTTCATTTTCCTCCAAGCGAGTCGAAACTCCGTGCGGGTTTTTCTTATCAACTGCGCCGTGGCTGATCTGGTGCTGCTAGCTTGCTTGCCGTTTCGCATTTTCTACCACGCCAATGGAAATAAGTGGGTGCTTGGGTCGTTGGCGTGCAAAGCAGTTGGTAATTTGTTTTATATGAATATGTATATTAGCATCGCGCTGTTGGGGTGCATAAGTCTGGACAGGTATTTGCGACTGAGGGGAAAGGGGCGGGCGAGGAGAGGTGTTCGGATTCGTTTGGGCAGTAGAAGCTGGCCTTGGAGCTGGGTCGTCTGCACTTGTCTGTGGACGTTTTCCCTTTTAGCTCTCGTCCCCATGATCGCCACAAAGGAAGATAAAGAATTCGACAACAAGTGTTTTCAATATAAACCACGGAACAAGGGAGCGAAGGGCAAAGCTTACTTCAACGGCGCTTTGGTGATAATGTTCTGGATAGTCTTCATAACGATGATGGTTTCTTACGCCAGGGTAGCTGCGCAGTTGCTCAAAGTGTCCAGAGATAAACCGGATTTGCCGAACGCGCAGAGATATCAACGAACAGCCAAAAAATCCTTCTTCGTTTTGTTTTTGTTCACGATATGCTTCGGACCGTACCACGCGTTTCGCCCCATCTATATCGTATCGCAACTTAAAGATATTTCCTGTGACTATGTGCAACTAATGAACCAATCCAACGAAGTGATGCTGTTGTTCTCGGCGTTTAACAGCTGTCTCGATCCGATTATGTACTTTATTCTGTCTGGATCGGTGCGGAAAACGGCTTTCAAAGCCATAGGACGTGGATTCGGCGCCAGGCTAATGTCGCTAAACGACGCTACGTCCAACAGCTCCACCATAGACTACAGGAGACAGTCAGTGCCCTTCGTGTTGCCCATAAACAACTCTACTCCTCGCAGCAGCGGGACGGTGAACAGCATCAGGAAGACCAGTTTAGTGACAGCTCCCTCTTCTGGAAACAAATGAGAACTGCAACGAATGGACAATGGCTAAAAGTGTAAACATCTAAACACTGCAATATACTGTAAATAAACTGTGTGTAAAATAAATGTAATCGAAATTGGTAATTGGTAATTTTGGCTGCTCCTGGTTTAGTCCTGGTTCAGTCCTGGTTTAGTCCTGGTTCAGTCCTGGTTCAGTGCTGGTTAAAGGTCCTATATTCTGCAAAACTAGTTCTTGGGAGATACAAGTCATGTTATAATGTTGTTTCCTCCTCAAAAACAAAGCTGGAGTTGTGTTTTGTTTCATTTACACTTTGTTATTAGTCTGTCCACATGCCCAAAGCTCAAAATGCTCTGTTCCACCTTGTGATGTCATGAAGTGGGTTGAAATTATCCAAGTGATTCTAGGGAAGGTGTATGGAGTTAAAAAATGTAAAGGAGCACTTGCTGTGTTTTGGCTTTGAGAGAAGGACGGAGTTTAAATATGTGAGGGTTTGTGTTTTTAAACATGTTTGAATGAAAAACACGACTCCAGGTGTGTTTGTGATGAGGAAACATCATGAGAACACAGATGATAAAATAGCGAAGCTTCAGGTCCTGGTTTGCTCCTACTACATCCACACAAAATAATGTTATAACAAAGTCCAGCTTAGTGGCAGCTAGTGGATAACTACTTTGTAACTTCACATTGTACCTACTAATATATTTTTGTAAATAACAATCACTAACAAGCAGTTTATTAGATGGTTGTAAAATAAAGTTATATTGAAAATACTGTTTCTGGATTTTTTTATCATCTGATATTTTAAGTATCAAAGTAGATTTCATAATGTGAATACAATTAAACTTGTCACAGAAAATGTATTTTACAAAATTAACTGGCATAGTCCCTGGGTCTGGTTCAGTCCCTGATTCAGTCCTGGGTTAGTGGTTTAGTCCTGATCTAGTACCTGGTAGTACCTGGTCTAGTACCTGGTCTAGTACCTGGTCTAGTACCTGGTCTAGTAACTGGTCTACTACCTGGTTTAGTCCCTGATTAAGTCCCTGGTTTAGTCCCTGATTTAGTGATTTAGTTCTGGTCTAGTTTCTGGTTTAGTTCCTGGTCTAGTCCTGGTTCAGTTTCTTACCTGATTTAGTCCCTGGTTTATTCCTGGTTTAGTTTTAGTTTAGTCCATGGTTTAGTATTGATTAAACCCTGGTTTAGCCAAGGCTTAGCCCTGGTTTAGTACTGGTTCAGTCCCAGTTTAGTCGTGTTTTAGTCCTGGTTTAGCCCCTGGTTCAGTCCCGGTTCAGTCCCGGTTCAGCCCTGGTTCAGTTCCGGTTTAGTTCCGGTTCAGCCCCGGTTCAGTCCCGGTTCAGTCCCGGCTCAGTCCCGGTTCAGCCCTAGTTCAGTCCCGGTTCAGCCCCGGTTCAGCCCCGGTTCAGTCCCGGTTCAGTCCCGGTTCAGTCCCAGTTCAGTCCCTCACCTTAACGTCCCGGTGGATCACGTTGTTGTCGTGGCAGTACCGTAGAGCCTCCAGGATCTGTCTCATGTAATGACTGTGGAAATAAACAGATACAAACGTGATTTACTGAATTAAACTGGATTAAATTAACATTAAAGTTTGAAATAAAGATCATTACCTGGCCACTGCTTCACTGTACACAAACCCCGCGTCTGCCCTCTTCACGATTTCAAAACACAAGTCTGCCCCGTCCATACTGAGGAGAGAGGAGATGCTGTTTAAACTGACACAGACAGACTCTAAACTGAATAAAAAAAGGTCTACACAAATCATAAAATAAAAGCTAAAACTAAATAAAAACTAAAACTCACAATTCAAAGACCATGTAGAGCATCCCATCAGAGCTGTACGTCTCCAGCAGTTCCACGATGTGAGGGTGCTTCAGCATGTGGCAAATACTGGCTTCTCTCTTCAGATCTGGCAACACAAACACAGGCGCAGGGAAATGTACCGTTAGATTTAGTTCTGCAAGATTAATTTTTGAATGAAGCAGTCACCAAATCGCAAAAGATGTCGTTTTTGAAGTACCATAATCTCTGTTTGTCTTATTTTGTGTAAAAGCTGCTAATTCTGTAGTTTAGATCTGTACAAACAATGCATCAATAATCTCTGTTTGTCTTATTTTGTGTAAAAGCTGCTAATTCTGTAGTTTAGATCTGTACAAACATGTTCTGAAGTGTGATTCTTGTATAAGTTTTAGATTCAGTTTCAGTCGTTTTGTCAATTCTTCAAGATATGTTTAAATGTGAACTTTTAACAGAATCCTATTATTAAAACATGAATCATAAATCTAGAAAAAAAATTAATACATTATCAGAATAAAATGATTCAGCTTCAGGACACAGTACAGCAGCATTCTACACTTTCACCAGCAGAGGGAGCCAAAAGCATGTTGTGTGTATTACAGCACAATCTCAAGTGACCAAGACTTTCTGGATATTGAAAATGCATAATTGGCACTAGTCACATTTTTTTATATCTACAATTTGTATAAAGTGTTCTAACTAAAATATATATATTAATAATGTAGTTTACACAATTTCTAAGGACACTATTAAGGGTTATTTCAAAGCAGATCTGGGCAATATG
>KN492913.1:936-13746 GCA_000787155.1 Scartelaos histophorus
ATATTGTGATCCTCCCAAACCCGAGTTTCAGGCTCCACTACTGCACAAGATGTAGCACATTTGGCCTACCAGTATCTGTCAGCTGCCTCAGGAGTCCCACAACCCACCGAGGCTTGATAGGTATCCCTTACTTAAAAGCTGCATTACCAGCTCTTCAATACAAGGCTCCGGGGGTGGATCTGTATTGAGGGTCTCTGGATGTTGTGAGGCTGTCTCAACTGACACATCTCTGCAACATCGCATGGTGGTGGGGGCAGTGCCTCTGGACTGGCAGACCAGTGTGTTTAAGATGGGGGACCAGAGGTTGTGTTCCCACTACAGAGGAATCATACTCCTCAGCCTCCCCGGTGAGGTTTATTCCAAGGACTGGAGAAAAGAATCCAACTGATAATCTAACCTCGGATTCACGAGGAGCAGCGTGGTGTTTGTCTCAGAACTCTGGACCAGCACTATTACTTCACCAGGTGTCATCAGACTGTCTACATCTCCACTGCTCAAAATGTTCACCTTGTGATGTCATGCAGTAGTAGTTTTAAAGTCAATAGTCTTTTACCTTTAGTTTTGAAGGCGTATGGAGTTTAAAAACACAGAGGAGCATGTCCTGTATTACCACATGACATCACAAAGTGGAACAGAGATTCCTCTTTAAGAGGATTCAGCCTTCATTTGTGTCTTAAACATGTGTGAATGAAACAAAACCCAACTCCAGATGTGTTTTTAATGAGGAAACAACATAGAGCAGAAATACTGCAACATGGGTCCTTTAATATGTCCAGTTACACCATTTGCATGGGGTGTTCTCATAACAGGAGTCCCAGTGGTGCAGACAGAAGGTTGGGCACCACCTGGTTGTGTTAACAATATTATAAAGTTCATAGTTAAGCTTTTATAACTCTATTGGAGATTCACTGTTTTAGTATTCTCTGTTCTGTATATCTGTATTATATATTAAGGATGGGTACAAATTTGCAGTAACATTATGGTGACTTACAGTCCTTTACATGATCACTATGTTGAACATGCATTTTAAAGTGGACCTATTCTGCAAAATCAACTTTTAGATTTAACCATTTATAGTTGTTTTCTTCTCATTTACCTTCTGAATTTGTATTTAGAGTGATCCGTGCAGATTTGAGTCATCTTTATTCTCCTATATTCAAGACATTATAGCTCAGTTTTCATTGCAGTGCACTCCCACTGTGACATATGCACTTTCTTCACTTTTGTTTTCTTAATCATTGATATACAAAGGATTCTGCAGTGTTGTAGTCATTTTAGTACCAATGACAAACTACTACTCACTCACCTGTTCATAAAAGGAGCAGATTGCTGCCTGCTGAATACTGGGACTTAAAATGTCCACATTTTAACAAGTACAACATGTCTTTTAATGATTCCATTACTATGTTAGATAACACTTATGGAATTACCTCTACTTTTGTCAAAATAAAAAAGCCTTTCAGAGTTGAGTGGCTGAATCTCTGGTTTATAAAATGCATTAGTGAAGTCTACATGTTTGAACTCCATGACTGTGGCTCTTACAGTGCTCTTACAGGGCTTATATTCAGATTTTTCTGATTCATGTTATACAGTTTCCTTGTCAAAAACATATCCGGTGTAGTGGTTTGTTTCATTCGCATGTTAATATACATAAACCCTGCAGATCTTCTCCCAAATTGAAACAACTTTGTTCCGCCTTGTGATGTCTTGTGGTAATACATGAAGTGCTCCACTGTGTTTTTAAACTCCATACACCTTCTTACAATCATTTGGATGATTTCAGCATTGGAATAGCCAGTCTCTGCAAATTAAAGGCAAAAAGAGTTGTTAACTTAAAAAGTTCACCTCATGACATCATAAGATTAGAACATTGAGGATGTACAGGGACATAAGTGAATGAAACTCAACACTCTAACATAGCTTAAATCTTATAAGAGTCCATTTAGTGTAATACAGGACTCTTAAGCCCAATTCACACATAGTTCCCAGGTAATTGCATTGCTAAGCTCTGTTAACAGTGGTCATTGTTTTTCTGATTTGACAATAGGAACGGGCATCTGATGTTTAATTCAGAGATGATGTCATTCTAAAAATCCAAGTTCAGACCTCCGACAGGAACACAGCATTAACCTGCTCTTGGCTCAGCTCTTCCCCATAGCAACACACTGCTGCATTATTTTAACTGAATGAGAATGGAATGGAACCATGTAGCGTAACCAGGAAAATGAAGCAATGCTCTTGGCAATTTTCTGGCTTCATTCACATATAAGCCTTTCTTCCACATTTGTGAAAATGGCTCTAATTGCTCATAGACGTCTGTCTCCTCTAGGGCCTTAGGAATCATCTTACAATAATAGTCTTATATAAGCTTATATGCAAAAGAAAATATACAGTATGGAATTCAACTTTTCTATCTCCAGAGTCAAGCAGTTCATTGAATGCAAGATAAGCTTAATGCCATAAAGGACACAGGACATTAAACAAGACACAGCAACTTGACAAACCTGATGAAATGTGCAGTAGTTTCATTAGCAAGACGCATGGTGATTGTGTTGATATAGTCCTCTAAATGTGTTATGTGTTAGTAGTTAAAGGTTGTATAGAGGCTACCTCGTTTTCTATTGGCTATTGGGTTGTCAATCAAACTCCCTACACTTATAGTGTAACTGAGTCTCTGGCGCTGTTAGCGGCTTCTTAGCGGCTTTTTCCAGCTGTAGCTTCCTCACATTTGACAAGAATACACAACCAGTTCACCGCAAAAGAAAGTCCGTTTATGAGGTTGCTGAAAAGAGAAGAGAAGAGGAAAAGGAGCGTAGCCAAACTAAGGTGATTCTAGAATTCATTAGATTCATTCCAGCGATGGCGTCACTCATCGTCTGCTTCAGCGATGGCGTCACTGAAGCAGACGAGGGTCTAAAGACTGACACACTGGAGCTAAATTACTTCTGGACAGGAAACTTCTGCTTATCATTGGGAAACGTACTTTATTTCCAAGAACTCAACAGAAGTTTTTCAGGACACAAATGTGATATCCAGTATCTGAAAGGGTGATTTTTAATGCAAAGAAAATGTCTGTTTGCCACTGCTTTTTATATGAGTAGCTACTTCATTATAACTTTGAATGTCGTTGCAGTTATGATAATAATAAAAGAGAATAGGAGCAGCCAAACCAACAGTGCATCAGCTGTAAAGGTTTTTGGCGTGAAGAGGAGGTGGGAGCTGTTGGGGAGGGGGGATGGGTTCACACATGTGCAGCGTTTGAAAAAGGACAAACGGTCACTGTACTCCTCCTTCCTTGGAAAATCCTCTATACCACCTTTAATATGCCATAAAAGTGTTACACCCTGTCTTTAATTAATTAGTATCATTATTATCATTATTAGTATTAGTAATCATCATTGCCAGAAAAAGCAGCTAAAATGTTTCTCCATAGCATGATTCTTTCTCACAGTGAATACTGCATTACAAACTGGTCACTGACATGCACTACGGCCTTAAAAACAATAGTCACTTTAAAAAAAAAAGCTTTAAAAATAGTTGACAAAAAAACTTTACCCTTTCATCATTGTCTCATACTTCATAAATATCATTTTTTAAGTTTTGAAAATTTTAGAAAATTTAAACTATCCTGTCCTAAATGGAAGGTCCCCACCACCTTTGGGTGAGTTCATTCTGCCCAAATCCAGGACTAGTGGTCGGGTAACAAGGGCGACTGTGTGATACCTTTTTGACGTACAACATTCAGTCAGCAAGTGTTATCAGTCAAAGGTAGGGAAATCTGGAACAACATCCCAGCTGCAATAAGAGACTCGACCACATTGAGGACATTTAAAACCAATCTCAAATGATGGCTTAAGAGAAACCAGATCTGTGATCACTAATGTCATACTTCTGTGTGAATGTCAGTGTTTTATGTCATGATCGTGTCTTCTTGTGCTGTTTCTGCCATGTTTGTCCGATGAATTGTTTTTAACATTTTATCTGTTGTGTGATGTTGTCTGATGCTGCTTTTACTGCTCTGACCTGCAAGGACTACAGATGTAAAGTAGCCTTCGGGCTAATTCTGGCATATTTACAGGTATATGTTCATGAATATGCATTGTCCCTTGTAAATAAATAAACTAAACTAATTATTGATTCTTTGTAGTGGTGGGCCGTTATTGGCGTTAACGTGCTGCGATAGTGTTGGACTCTTATCGGGCGATATAAAAAAAAATATCGCCCTTAATCTATTCTCAAAGTTGGGCAGGGAGATGGGTCTATATTAAGCGAACTATGACATAGGACATAGCTAACGCGCTAGCCGCAAAATCAGCCAGCTGTTTTTTTCAGCGCTTATAATTTATGCAAATTAGCCATGTGGTTTTTAGTTTTGTTTCTGTAAAAAGTAAACAAATGTGCGCAAAGCTGCATTAATCACATTATAATATAAAACGGGCTGATGTGGCTCTATAGTGGTTATGGGTTATATGTTGTAAAACTGAGTTTATTTATGCAAAAGATTTTTATGATTTTATTATTTTTATTTATAATCTGATGCAGTGTAAAAAAAAGATGAATGGGCCTTGGTGGCTTTACTTTTTGAAAAGTTTTGTTTACAAGGAATTTATTTTTTATAATATTTCATACATTTGTTACTTGTTTAAGAAAATTTGATTTGATTTGTAATGATTTTCTTTTGAAGTTAAAGCACATGTTTTCTACATATCCCATGTTATTTTTTTCACTGGATTATCAAAACACTCCATCCATCTGCTTCTGGTTCATCCATTACATTTTAGAACTCGTCTCCCCTGACATAGAGCCTGGCTCCAGATTCGCTCCTGTAACCATTAGCAAAGCTAGCCTCATTTGTGCGGTGCTGAACACCGTGGGTGATGTCATGTTGTCAAAATTGGCGATGAGATCTAATCTAGATTTTAAATCTAGAATCTAGATTTGAAAAAATAATCTATGCCCACCATTACTTCTTTGCCATTTGTTTACTTAAGCCCACCAGATACTACAGGATTTTTCGGACTTAAACTGTTTTTAAACCTGCAACCAAAAGTGCCCACCACAGACACAAGGAGAATCTGATGAGACTTAAAATCTCTGATAACAAAGACTCCAGCGGGATACGTCTGCGGACCTCAGGGCAAAAATTGTGAGCATGATCATGTCAGTTTCCTGTCTACACTAAAACCACTCGCTTGAGACTCTGAAGTGTTCAAAGATCAGAGCTCTGCACTTCCAGTTTGGAAACAAGTCAAAACTGTGTGACCATTATTAGTGAAATTTGGTGCAATACTTCAGATACATGATTTTTAAAGCATAAACGAGGAGATAAAGTCCACAGGAAGTAGAGTCACTATCGCTAATCTGCAGTTTCACCTCGATCCATGCACTGTATAAATGCAAACAGACACACAAGAGGAAATATGTCGCTTTTTTACTTTGAAAAAAAAAACCCTCTTAATGTGGTGTAATAGTGTGGTTTTGTGGACTGAATGTTATTATTTCTATGGAGAATGTGGATGAGATGCTGCACTTTATGAGATGTGAGAAATAGTGTTTTCATTATTTTCATTCTATCCTGAGTTTGTATCTTGCGTCTCTGTGTTCGTCACTCCTCTGCCCCCGACGGTCTGTTTTATTGGCTGTTACTATAGCGTTGTTGATGTTTGGTGGATACGATCACCATGAAGTCAGGTCATGGTTCTCTGAACTCGGGGAGAAGAAATTGCAGCCAAAATCTGTCAATTTCTCTTTTAGTGTGTGGCAGCCTTCAGCTTGTTCTGCACTACCTTTTAGCCCATATGACTTCTTTATACTGACTTTAATTTGATAGATTTCAGTCTGTCCCAACATAAGGCGGATAATCTACAGAGCCAATCAAACCATATTTATGCCCTTAAATGTGAAGCGTTAACACATTTGAGCAGCTGTAGTTAAAACTCTTCTCCCTCTGTTGCCGTCTGCTCTTTGGATTCACTACACAGAATTAGTATTTAAATGTACAGTTCGATAAGGAAAAGGCCGTCTTATTCAACGCAGATTTTGATATCACAAACACTTTTTCTGAGCTGAGGACAGGAGAGCACTCTCAGGTGCACTTTCTGTGTAATTGTCCAACTGCAGATTTGTTGACCTGTTTTATGGTTCAAGATTGTGAAGCTGATTGTAAACAAAGAATGAGGAGGTTTGTGGATTTCTATTTTGCATGTTTCTTTCAAAAACAGAGAATCTCCCGTCGAGTTCCATTCTGAAAGACTATGTGTTATCATTTAAAAGTATTACATTTTAGCAGAAGCTTGGACGAATCTATGTTGAGAGCCAGACCTGAGTGGATCAAAGACTGTATAAAAAAGTGGACTAAGCGAGTGTGACGTCACTCATAGCGTTTAGCGCCGCTCAAATGAGGCTCGCGATGCTAACGGCTACAGGAGCCAATCTGGAGCCAGGCTCTATGTTATGAATAGGATTTTTTTGACTAACAAAATAGCGAAAAAAAAATTCAGGATCATGTAGAGCGGGTTAATAAGAACATTTTAAGACCAAGATGACGAGGCTCACTGCAGCAGGTCCAGAGAGACGAGCGACAAGATCCTAATGTAAGTCAATGGGAGCCAGAGTCAGAAGGAGCCGGAAGAGCCTCCTGTCGGACTTCCTATTTGGCACGCGCCTGTGGGTTCCTATTTGGCACGCGCCGGCTAGCGCGTTAGCTATGTCCATTTATATATACGGTCTATGGAGTGGATACATGAGAGACCCTCCTCTTTGACACCTTTTTTATGTGCGCTGTGGTAAGTAACCTCAGGAATGCTAACAGGAGTCGTGTTTGGAGTATTTGTGGAGCTTGGGTAGTTGTGCAGATGGGGGGTGTGGGGCCGGGGTGTACAGACGTCTGTGAAGTGCACTGGTTTTATAGAGAATATAGAGTCGGCGCACCAAGACAGTTTGTAAAGTGACGCTACATATTGAAACTGATGATGCTAAGAATGATTGATACTGCAATTATGATGAAAAATAAATGAATACAGATGAATAGCGGTATATATATTGCAAGTATTTATTTATTTTAGTTAATAAGTCCAGTGATAAAGGCTAAGACCAGTCTAAACTGTAAGTATAATGTTGAAACCTGTTACATAGATAAAAATAAAGAGAGAAAAAAGACCACTTTAGCCATTGTAGTTTTCAGAACACTTTTATGCTTTTATGCAACATATTTTTTAAATTGAAGTAACACTGCCCTTATTTGAGTAAATGTTGTGCTTCCTCTTCCCTCTGAAATGATTTGAACATGTGTGTTTTTTGCAGCTCCTTAAGATATGATTTAGTTTGTTTCGTTTTTATGTTCGTCCTTTGGAAATACCAAATTGTGACTTATTTAATATTTTGTCCTTCAAATGACATTCACTTTGAATTATAAATCAGATGTTACGTCTCGACAGTTACTCTTTAAAGGTAAACTGTGTAACTTGTCTGTTGGAGGTTTGTCAACTGCTTGTCTCCATGAAAATGTGTCTAGAATATTCCACAGTATGGCCATAAACTTGTGAATCTCCATGGAGACTTGAAAGCCTAAATACAGTTTGTGGAGAGGCGACCCCACTCACAGTAAGAGTGTTTAGAAAGATATTTTTGAGCAGTAAATAACACCGTCACTGCGACCCCACACAGTAAGAGTGTTTAGAAAGATATTTTTGAGCAGTAAATAACACCGTCACTTGATCTAATGACGTAGTGTGGACATTTTTTTTTACTAAAGCTGGTACAGGTTGTGGCCTCCCTCTAGAAAAGTTACACAGTGCAGCTTTAAGCTAAATGTAGTCTTACTTGAGTTCATTCTTTGACTACTCTACCCAACCCTGACCCTAAACTCCAGGACCCTGAACCTCATGCTACACTATTGCGCGTCCCGTCTTCTGCAAATGTGCATTTCAGTTGCAGGTACCTTCCTCACTCCGCTCATCTGTCACAGACAAAAACAGTTATTTGTATAGAAGAGAGAAAAAAAAAAAAAACTACCGATCTGTTCAAGTTCTAACAACACGGTAATTGAAGTGAGATTACGCAGTTCTGAGAAACGTCGCTCTCACTCCGCACTTGAGCCGGGGCCAATGACAAAAAACTGCATTCTGGGGATTCTACCCCCCGCCTTCTTAGGTCCCTCTCTGCCTAAATCAACTCTCCAGAGGCCGGGCAGGGGAGTAGGAGGAGGAGGGGGGCTGGAGGTAGGCTAATTCATCAATACTCTCCCTCTCTACCCTCCGCTCCTCTTTCTCTCTCTCCCTCTCTACCCTCCGCTCCTCTTTCTCTCTCTCCCTCTCTACCCTCCGCTCCTCTTTCTCTCTCTCCCTCTCTACCCTCCGCTCCTCTTTCTCTCTCTCCCTCTCTACCCTCCGCTCCTCTTTCTCTCTCTCCCTCTCTACCCTCCGCTCCTCTTTCTCTCTCTCCCTCTCTACCCTCCGCTCCTCTTTCTCTCTCTCCCTCTCCAGCTCATAGGCATTCAAGCGGCACATCTCCTCCTCCTTCCCTCTGCCCCGTCTCTCTCTGTCTCTCTCTATCCCCTCCCTCTCCCCCTCTCCGTCTCTCTCGTGCAGACCCTTTTACGCACGGCGCGCACACACACACGCACGCACGGATCTGCTCCGACACGTCCGCGGGGAGACGGTGAATGGGCACAGCTCGAGCTAAAATGCCGTTTGTCGATGAGAAGGCGAGGTGTGGCGCGATGGGGCGGCGTCTCACCCTTTGTCTGTAGCGTTTTGGACAGCCCACGCCAGCGACACGGAGCGGGATTTCTGCGTGCTTTTTTGTACCGGTGCAAAGCCAAGCCAAGCACGGGGGGGAATACAGCGGTCTATTGGACGGTGTACGTGTGTGGAGCTAACCGCGGAGTCCTCGCTGCGGCACCGAGGCGTGCTTTTGCGGCGTTTTGGGGGAGCCGTTTGTGGAACGATTCTTTTGATTCGGAGGATGTTATTTCGATGATCCAAGCCGTGGGAATATGGGACTTTTAACGTCGGATTGGCCGCATGGGGACTGGCCGCTGTGCGTATGCGCGCGGCTCTGGCTCCTTCTGATAAGTATGTGGATTTTGTGCCGTTTGCTTCTGAATAAGTTTGTCCTCGTTTCGCCTCCGTCTCACACAGGTCCACAGGAGCTGTTTAGTCAAGCCAAACATGTGTGAGCCGCGGCTTTGGAGCTACACTCTGCTCTTCATTTAACAAGTGCTGTGTTAAACGAATCGCCCGCATAGCTCTGTGTTGTCAGTAGATTCCCATGTTCCGGAGTTGGAGCGTTGTGACTCCGGTTCTTTGCGTGTGAACAGCCCCTGCGTGAGAGCTTACACGACGTTTGATCTTTTATTTAGGCTAACAAAGATAAACCGGTCCCAGTGGTCTAGTCGTGGTTTGCGCATGTTTTAGTCCTAGTTCAGCCCTGTTCAGAGCTCTTTGCTGTCTGCGGTTACGCGCTGTAGTTTGTCCATGTTATTTAGTCCTGCTTGTTTGGACACGCTACTTGTGAAGTGTGTTTAAGTGCGGCTTTAGTCTCCAGATTGCGCTATGCTGAACGGGTCACTTGTTGTTCCCGGTGAGCCCGCCACTCCTGGCCGCAGCAGAGGCGGTGTGTGACTCGGTGTTTGACACGGGGCAGTTAGTCGTGATTAGTGCTGACCTCCATGACACCGCTCACCCCTCCATCGTTCATTACGCCACCCGCCCGTTGTCTGTCCATATTGACCGTGTTACAGTTAATTCAATCGGGCCACTGCACTGTGTCGGAGGGCTATTTGTCAAAGCCGAGCGTGCCAGGCCCACTTCTCCACACATTCTGCAGAAAAATGTGAATTATATTATTAGCCCTTCAGATTAGTATCGTATTGGCTGGGCCCGCATGCTGGTGGTGATTTGCCGTTTGGATTCGGAGCGCGTCCTTTGGTCATTCCAGGGCCTGTGTCATTTTAAAGATTTTAAAAGCCTAACACCTTCTTTTATGGTGCCCTATAGCAGTGCAATGTGGATTTGTAGCTTTGAATATAAAATGCTCTTTGTAGAAGGCCACAGTTTACATCCGCATGAATGCATGTTATGAATGCTGCTGGATGATTTGGAAACAGGGAAGTTTAAGAATATAATACATTTATTATACTGAAGAATTATCAGTACTCAATTTAGATGTACAATAGTTTGAAACTATAGCACTGTTGATTTCATGTAATAGTGTGTCATTGCATGTTCACTGTCACTGTTGGAAACTATAGCCTAAAGAAATAGGCTAAGTAATAGTGTGAATCTGCATTGCCGTCTTTAGATGCAGTGATTTAACAAAGTGTATCAAGGCTCCACAGTTATGAAGTCACATAATATTCATTTGTGGTTTTTAGATTCTAGAATGTGATGATGTCATACCGCCAGATGGGGTCAAGAGTCTTTTCTCTATTGATTATATCATAATTTACTATGAAATATTCAAAAGGTAAATGCACAAATGTACAAGCAGATCATTTATGGAGACCAAAAAACTCAAAACAAAAATCAGCATTTTAACAATATTCCTTTCAGCTTCCCTTATCTGTATAAAGGTCATAGTATGTAACTTTTGCCCCAAAAGAAAAACTAAAATAAAAGCATGTTTTTTTTTCATTGCGGGTGTTTTTATTGCACTAGAAACAATTAAGGGCATATGTACTTAGGGCTTGCGTCTCCACAAACCTGCTTTTCCTTTGTCTATAATATTCCACAGTATGACATAAAACTTAACACGACATATCCTTAGAAATGTTCTAAGAATGTTATATTTCCATGGATAAGGTGTCACGTACTCAGCCTTAAAGAAGGGGTGACTTCAGTAAAGTATTAACCATGTATTTAGATTAAGAGTTACTGTGCCCTCATGGCCATACACAGACGGGAAAAGGAGACAAATGACTAAGTACTGTATAAGTAAAGAATGTATTTTCTATTAGTTATAGAACAGAATCCTGTTCTGCCCACGACTCTAGATGCATAATGTTTATTAGCATTACTTAATAAACAATTAAAAACACTTTCTTTAGACAATAGAATGTTATTTTTCACATTAAATGGTAGTATTTTCTAATCCTCAGTGGTGCAGGTAGGTTCCATAGTGTTCATGGGTGTATACTAGTCTATGTTCTTATACTTGTTCTGATACAACTTGAGATCATTCTAAAGACATTAAGTATTGATACCTGCTCAAATGAGGATCTAGTTTCAATTTAGTATTGATTAATATCTGATTTTCAATACTTGACAACCCTACCAGCTGCAGTACCTGCAGTAGTTTTGATATAGATGGGCCATGTGTGTCCCTGATCCTCCCTGGTCAATTACACCCATCTGAACTCTGGGAGATTTGTATTCTGGATCCCAGGCAATATTTATGCCACTTCATCAACTTTTTCATTTGGAAAGTTTGTTCTGTATGGGGACATCCATAGTGGCATCACTGTAGTGTTTGTTTTTGCTACAAATTACCAAGAGACACTCAGAGCTCAGATAGATGCAGCACGGTTGGAGGATTAGGGTTGAGTCCATCTTCAAACCACAATGGGACATGCACAGGAGACAGAGGAGCAGTGATCAGGCAATGGACCATTGCTCTGAGCAGGTCTGGTCTCTGCTTGGCATCACGGTGCAGGCTACAGAGGAGCACACTAGTCTCCTCTTCAAAACAGACCCACAGAGGCATTCATTTTGAGGCAAAAGCAGCTCTGGTTAATAATGAGTGTGCTGTTGAACTCATATCGCTGCACTTTTCAGTTTTTTTTTCTTACAGTGGTTGAATAAATGTTTTCTCATGTCTGTGTTTTGGATATCTGAAGAAAAGTCTGCTGAGTAAATACAAAAACCTGAAGTGCAAAATATGATTTGAAATGAAACTGAAATTATGGAGTTTCATGTTCTAGACTGCAGTTAACTCACACCTGGTTATCCTCCGTCAAGCTTTGAAGTTCTGAACTAGGGCTGCACGATATTGAAAATGAATGCGATATGCGATACGGGTGTCAAGCATTGCGATAACGATATTATTGCGATATTTTCTTTTAACCTAAAAAAAAATGCTTTCGTACATTCACATGTTTGCCTCTATGACGTTTTTCATAAGGAGTGCCGCACGCGAAACTTTCATTTAAGCTCGTCTGTGCATTTCGTTTTTGCGACTGTACCTGCGTAACATTGGTTGCTGAAGTTTTTGACTGAATAAAATCACTGTATAGCTCCCTGTGGTTGCGTTCGAGGTGGCTGTGTAAGTTCGTCGTGTTTCCTCTCGACGTTGCGATAACTTTCCGGCACGACTTGCACAGCACTTGCATCTGTGACACGTCGTCCCGTCTGAAGCCAAAGTCCCAAATTCCGGAGCTGCTGTGCTTTTTAGGCACAAGTTGTTGGCTGTTGTCGTCTTCACTGACTTCTTCATTACCCGCCATGGTGACTGTAGTGTTTTCCCGTCATGCACTGCGAGTCCACGCGCTCGCTCTAGCTAGCAAAACATTACGTTTAAGGGCGCGTCGGAATTGTGAACTCCAGAACGCAATACACTCACGATTTACACTTAAAACTATTTAAAAATATCGCGCATCTTTGCGATGTGGATATCGCACGTGCTATTATCGCGATGACGATATTTTTTCGATATATCGTGCAGCCCTATTCTGAACTATGATCACCTGGGTGGTTAGGTCACCGTGCTGTCATGTTAGCTTGGTTAGCTAGTACAGTACAAGTATCTGACCTGATGTGTCTTGTGTCCTCAGCTGTCGGAGGTAAACTGGCTCCTTCCAGTGAGGCACTCCTC
>JACN01012512.1:0-13699 GCA_000787155.1 Scartelaos histophorus
CTATGTAACTTTCCTGGTGCTTGTCTCTATTGAGGTGTTATTAGTTTTCCTAATATAGTATTATACATATTTATCTCCATTGAGAGAAGCAGGTGACATCACATCACCACAGGAGCCAAGTTGCAGGTCAGATCTGTGCAGAGGCGAGACTGTTGATTTGATAGATGCATGTATTTATATTATAAGACAGAACATTTAACTGAATATCCTGAATATCTGCACGATACATTTAATGCCACACTGTGGAACACTGCAGGCAACGCTGTAGTATCTCAGTGGAGAAAAGCAGGTGACAGAACCCATCTAGAAAAGTTGCACCGTGCCCCTTCAAAGCGATTTCAACTGACGACGATCATTTCCCCCTAGAAGACAGGGTGAATTGGTATATATGTGTTTGACTGTACGGCATAAAGGGCTACCTGCGCACGCTGAAAAGGTGTTGTTCTGTTAAAAGGTTAAGGCAGTAAGAACACACGTATAGGTCACCAATGTAAATGTCAATGTTTGCCTTTGAAACAAGACAGGAAATCGATTCACATGAGGGCGAAATCATGTACGACTGGCTGCATCTTTAGCATTTTCCTCCGTGACAGTGAGCTAGGCCTAGCAATGTTCTAATATCAAATTTTAGCATTATGATTATTGTGAAAAAAACATCATAATGTAACAACTATGCACCATTAATGACCATGACCAATACACAGTAATATACAATTTTGTTCATTCAGATGTAAGTGTAAAAAAAGCTTTATGTAAATGTAAAATAAGTTCATGTGGAATAAACAGTGAAACAAATAGCCACTTTTCATTTACAGTAAATTTACTTATTTGTTTTCTAGATTTAATTGAAATGACTTTTTGCGTCTAAAATACTCACGATTATGGATTTTTGTCCTTGCAATTCTATAATGACGATATAATAATAGTGAATAGCACATTGATGAACCAAATATTTAGTAAAACTTTATAATAACTACACCTAATTACATTTAATAATGAACAAACAACTTAATTAAGAATGATTTAGGCATTGTAAATACAAATGAATACCCTACTATCTCCAATCCTATCCCCTTTCTGAAATAATAATAATACCTTTGATTTATATAGGGCTTGAATAACTCACAGCACACAGTCATGCACACACACACACGCACACACACACACACGCACACACACACACACACACACACACACACACACACACACACACAAAGCTATTAACCCTTAAAAGGGTAAAGGGTAATTAAGGTTTGGGTATTAATTAAGGAGCTACTAAGCTGGATTAAAAAAAAAACAAAAAGAAACAAAACAAAAAACACACAGACACACACAAAAAAAACAAAAACCTGTTAATAAACCCTTTGTGCGTTAAGTTCATCAGAGCTTTTAATCATGTTATAGCTGTTTGGCCCTTTACTCACCCGTATTTGCTTTGATTTGTGCAAGTTTGAGCTTCTTCATTTGCTTATTTTCAAGACTCCATATTGCCGATCAAACCTCATTCACCAGGATATGCAGTTGCCGACTGCTCTGCACTAACTTCATTCCCCAGTTTTATTTTCTTGATCTGTGATACACATAGGATTCATCATTGTGTAGTAATTTTGGCGCAAATGAAAGTAAAAGTGAGTGTGATGTGCAGCTGTCCGTATGAGGGGCTCTTTCTTGATGATGTGATGTTTCCGTCAAAATCGGCTCCCATTGGGCACTGCACTTTTCTGAGGCGGATTTGTTTCTTTTATTGAGTCATTTTAGATTTTAAACACCCAAATTCTAACACAATGATCCACGAGCGTCATAGATTATAACCATACAGCAGCCACGAGCAAAATAGGCCTGCTTTAATGTTTTATAGTGTCATTATTATGAGGTGTAACCAAATAATCTTGACATCCTACGTACACGCTCATGCTATATTCCTTAGCGTTGTCACCTTTTGATATGGTAGAGTAACTGATGCAACTATAAAAACAAATTAATATGACAAAATGACAATCCGTGTGGCACTATAAAGAGTTAGTTGAGGCGTAATGATCAAAGCCCGCCAGTGTGGTAGTGACACGTCTTGTAGCGATATTAAAACACCTGCCTCATTTGCACTATATTTACAGCTCCGTGTAGGGTCGAGCGGTGATTTGAATTATCACGGGACGGTCCTGTCTGTCTTTATAGATTTGGCTTATTTTTTGGTGTGGTCTCCTGCCAATCAGCTGATAACTACTTGGCAACGGGCTATTGGACGCTCTATTGGAACAGATGGTTGACTTGTGCACATCCGGGCCACAAACTTGGTGTTTATTTCCCCAGCAGTCCAGCATATTGTGCAAACCATCCGGCGAAACTGGCCCTGACTCAAAGCACGCCGCGCATCTCGTTGTGTAAACAGAATTTCGAAAAGTCCTCTGCTTTATATTCACCACAGCGGAGATGCCCAAACCCACATGAATGCACGCTAACGCCCCCTGCTGTGGACTCCCAACAATGCTTGAAGGGTTTTTGAAGCTTTTAGTGCACACACACACCAGCTCAGGTTTTAATAATTGATCTGCAGCTCGTATGCTAACTATAGGAGATTGTCGTCGGGTAGCCGCGCAGCTGGTCGCAGACTCGTCGGGAATCAAAGGAAGCACGAGTCTTTTGTCACGCCGCGCTTTGAGCTGTGGCGTTTATTCTCCTTATCGCTCTCTTTCAATTGCTCCCATTTGTTTTTGACAAATGAGAGATTTTCCGCTAAGTTGTTTGATTGCCTCTTTTGATTCTTAAGACGTGATTAATGGACGCGATTTTCAATGGTCCGGCGTGAGCCTTAATATTTGGGATCACAACATAGCTATTTTGATTTTATTTTGCTTTTAATTAGAGCCCAGGCATTTGCATTTTGATCTTGCAACTTGGCATACTGTGCACATTGGAGTTTGGCTGTGGATTTGTTGCTAATTCAATAAACCCAAATGACTTCTATTAGTCCAAGTATGTTCATATTATCATTTAGTTTCATGCATTTTAAAGGTGTATTGTGTCTGGTGGAGGGTCTCTCTAATGCTTTTCTTTATGCAGTTGTCATTGGTTTGTCACAGTTGTATCAAAAATTTCTATCTTCATGGAGACCAAACCAGACCAAGTCATAGGTTTTTAGGTATTTTTGAGCTGTAAAACCTCCTGTAACTGAATAAATGCAGGTGAAGCTGTTTAATGTAACACTGTGGAACATTCCAAGCAATGACAGATCCATAGAAACAACCAAAAAGCTACATAGTGCACTGTTAAAATGTGTTTTTCTTAGATCAGTATAGCATTTTATTTGTCTGTCAGTGCACTCATTTTCATATTTGACATTTTTACACCCTGAAACCACTAGGGGCGCCACTCGTACTTCTCGACCACTAAACCTTATGACAGCATTTTAATCTGTTGTGCTAAAATACATAAAAATGGGAACGAAATTGATTATACGTTATAGTCACTTTACTTCACCCAAACCTGCGCGTAAATCGATGCTTCTGTTTTATTATTCACTGCGCGGGGTTTATGTCAAATGCACTTGAACCTATGCAGTCCATAGCGTTAATATTTTATAGCCACGCCGCCACAGTGAGCTGGACGCCGAAAAGGAGAGATAACTGGAGAGAGCAGGACCCGTTACCATGGTGACACGCCCCATGTGTAGGAGCAGGGGCCTCTTGAATAAATGACCTTGACAAGCCAGATGTCTATCGGTCGATTTGACACAGAAAAACATCCACGTGCGCATTTCTACTACAGTAAATCTGACCCTGTACTTATAGCGGGGTCTTCAGTGGCAGATGTGAACCCCTGATGAGTTTCATACAACCGCTCTCAACATGGGAGTGTAATTGTTTATTGATGAAATAACATTTAAATAGGATTTTTATGGTATTTCAGATGAGGTGTGCAACTAATGACCGCATTTTGAACTATAAATAACAAGCATAAATGGTGCACTGTGTAACTTTTCTGGTGTGGGCTCGTCTCCATGGAGATGTTATGGTTGTTATGCGATGTAATAAAGTGCACTGTGGTTCAAAGCAAGAAAACTGATCTGACGAAGGGTTTTGTTATTTAAAAATAAAGTCGCTTTTAGACATCAGCCGTCTGAATGTCCTATGCCTTTTTTTTTCTCTTTTATTTTGCTGTTCCTTGCATTTGCACCTCTACAAAAACTTTGGCGTGTGTTTTCTGTTTCATTTCATTTGCTTGTTTCTTAAAATATTTTTTTTTCGCAATAAAACCCTGCAAATGGGTATATGCAAGATTAGTTTAAAGCCAGATTGCGAGATATTTCAGCCATCGGAGTGCCCTATGCCTTTTTTTTTACTTTTATTTTGCTTGCATTTGCACCTCTTCAAAAGCTTTGGGGTGCGTTTTCTGTTTCATTTCATTCGCTTTTTTCTGATTTTTTTTTTTTAGCAATAAAAACCTGCAAATGGTATTATGCAAGATTAGTTTAAAGCCAGATATTTCAACCATCGGAGTGTCCTATGCCTTTTTTTCTCTTTCCTTGCATTTGCACCTCCACAAAAGCTTTGGTGTGCGTTTTCGTTTTTTTTCATTTGCTTGTTTCTTAAAATATTTTTTTTAGCAATAAAAACCTGCAAATGGGTATATGCAAGATTAGTTTAAAGCCAGATTGCGAGATATTTCAGCCATCTGAGTGTCCTATGCCTTTTTTTTTTTACTTTTATTTTGCTGTTCCTTGCATTTGCTCCTCTACAAAAGCTTTGGTTTGTGTTTTTGTTTCATTTGATTTACCTGTAATATCCCACAATCAGGCTTTAAACTAATCTTGCATATACCCAATTGCAAGTTTCTATTGCTAAAGAAGCTAAGAAACAAGCATTCTTACGTATTATGCAAGATTAGTTTAAAGCCAGATATTTCAACCATCGGAGTGTCCTATGCCTTTTTTTCTCTTTCCTTGCATTTGCACCTCCACAAAAGCTTTGGTGTGCGTTTTCGTTTTTTTTCATTTGCTTGTTTCTTAAAATATTTTTTTTAGCAATAAAAACCTGCAAATGGGTATATGCAAGATTAGTTTAAAGCCAGATTGCGAGATATTTCAGCCATCTGAGTGTCCTATGCCTTTTTTTTTTTACTTTTATTTTGCTGTTCCTTGCATTTGCTCCTCTACAAAAGCTTTGGTTTGTGTTTTTGTTTCATTTGATTTACCTGTAATATCCCACAATCAGGCTTTAAACTAATCTTGCATATACCCAATTGCAAGTTTCTATTGCTAAAGAAGCTAAGAAACAAGCATTCTTACTGTGAGCAGGCTTGCCTCTCCACAGATCTGACCTGTAACTTGCACCACCAGCTTGATTCTAAAAGGTTTTATTACTACATTCAATTGGAAAAATTACAAAATGCAACTTTAACTTCCGAATAAACATCTTGAAAGTTAAATCTTGCGATATAAAAACACAGGGTTAGCAGAATCTACATCTACAGAGAACATTATATCACCTAAATAATTTCTAGCTTTGCCATTTGCTTATTTTTTGACCGCTGAGATCGTCTTCATTTGCATTGTAATTAATCTCCGAGCCCTAATGAGCTGTTGTGTGTCGACTGCGTGTTGTGCTGAATAGATGCACTTGCACTGGTCTCTCTCAGGAGTCAGGCTTTTCCCTAGACATCCGTGTAACCAATCTTAATCCTAAAGCTGTTAATCCTCACAAAGCCATTTTAAGGCAACTAAATGACTCCCCAAAGACCAGAAAGTAGCTAATGGTTACACCAGTAAATTAATACCAGGTTGTGGCATTTCCTATTTACTGGCTACATGAAACTTTGAATTAAAAATGCAAAAATACTACTGCATTCATTAGAAAAAGAACCAAATATATAACATAAACTTTGCTGCTTGTCTCCATGGAGATGTATGGAGATGCCTAAAAAAAAAAACTTAAAAAAATAGGTATTCTTACAATTACCAGGCTCGCCTCTCCACAGATCTGACTTTAAACTTGACTTACCTGCTTGTCTCCATGATAAATAGATAAATAACTAGCTTAATGCTCTACTGTGGGACATCCCAGGCGAAACAATGTCATTTCAATGGATCCTCCACCAGAGAAAGTTGCATATTTTACCTTTTTGATGTTAGAATTTTGTCCGACATTATAGATTCATATATTCCGCTGTACCACTTCATGCTCATTTTATTTTCTTGGGTTATAAAAGTAGGTCATGTTGTGACACTTCCACACACTGTATAGTCAGCACAAGTAAATGCCACTGAAATATAGGACACACAAAACAGTGTACGTATGTGTACTGTGCTGCGAATTAAATTAAAGCTCCCAATCACAAACTCAGCTGACCCACATAAAGAGGCTGAGTAATGAATAGACGACGTGCAGCAGAAGAAGCAGAGACGACGTGGACAAATGTTTGTGTAGATCGAGTCTTAACAAGATAACTGCCTGATCCCACCTAATCCCACTCTGTGCTTTGGCAACATCGCAGCGTGTCCCACCAGCTCTAAACCAACTTCACCAAATGCGCCGCAAACAAGATAAACATACAGGATATCTGGAGTCGTTAAAGATTTAAAAAAAAAAAAAAAAAAAAAAAAAAAGGGCTTTAAAAAGGGCATGTCATATATTTTTTGTTTCCACTCATGCAGTAGCAGCTATTATAATCAGGCACTATGTAACTTTTCTGGTGGAGAAGGTTGTAGTTGCTTTACCTGGGATGTTCCACAGTTTGGCATTTCTGTCTATCTTGTGCCTGTTCTATTTAGATGGAAAAAAATGTATTGTCTTATACACAGTGAGACTATGCAATGAGATTCTTAGTTGTTTGCTTCCTTAAAAATGTATTTGGACATGGATCATAAAGAGAAAATGAAAACAATTCCTCTATTTTCTGATTTTGCACTATTTACAGTCACAGTCAGGGGACCAGGGACATGTTTAAAGTCGTACTATGAAACATTCCAGGCAAAGTGATAATATGTCCACCAGAAAACTCATGGTTGTGTTATTGATCATATGCTGAGGCTGTGTGTTGTTGTGTGTTTGCCCACAGCTTGTCCTCAGGGCACCTTTAAGTCGACCCAGGGGGCAGGGCTGTGCCAGCAGTGTCCGCTCTACAGCCGCTCCACCATCGAGGCGGCCACTCTGTGCGGCTGTCGCAACGGCTACTACCGAGGAGACATGGACCAGCCGGAGGACACCTGCACCAGTCAGTCACGCTTTTACTCTTCTGCTGTGTAAATGTTACTGGAGTAAAACTTCAAAACCTGATTTCAATTGAAACTTTGCAGTGACATCATGCAACAAAACAAAGTGACAAAAATGTGTTTCTATTGCATGGATCTATTAAAATAACTGGATAGGGTATTGCTGCTTGTAGCTGAGTCCAGTTGACGTAGTGGCCACTCACTGGTACCACAGCGAAAAAAATCCCATGGGCTGCGTAAGAATTTTTCTCATAGAGCCCAATGTAATCACAAACTGCTCGTGTTCGGCTGTTTGGACACCTTTCAAATATGTTGGATTTTGTGGCGATTTTTACCTATTTTTAGATCATAAACTTTTTCTCAGCTCAAAATCCTTCAGTTGTCTTAAAAAACACTTTTAAATCGTTAGCTCCGGCTACACTGTGCTCCGCTCTAGCTCCTCTCGATCTGATTGGTTGAATGTTTCAGAATTACCATGTTGAGACAATGTGCACATGAGCAAACACTGTCAAAAAAGTTTTAAGATCATCTGAAAATTCAAGAAAAAACACAAATGGATTTGAACAGCAGATCTTCAGGAGTCTGTGATCAGTACGAGTGTTCATGGTGGGGTGGCCAAAATTTCAAAATCAAAATTGGGACACCCTCGGTTTGTGGTGTTTGGGAATAATAAAATTGTGAAACGAGTTTGTTATTAAGGGAAATAGTTCTGCACTCGGCCTATTCAAGACTAACATGAGTCAGTATAGTCACATTTTCTTTGTGTTTTGGTCATTTTTAAGCATCTTTTCTGTATTTTACCTCAACAAATGACAATTTCTGCCTCTTTTTACTGTTGGCAGGTCTCAAATTGGTCCAAAATGGGACACCTGGGACATTTCTTGTATAAAACTGGGACAAATCACTGATTTTGGATAAATCTGTTGGGACATGGGACACAGGGCTCAAAACTGGGACGTCCCGGGTAATGGGGACGTCTGTTCATTCTAGTTCATGCTCCTGTTTAGGAGTTTGATTTTTAACAAACAATGGTTGGCTAATGCCGGCTGCTTGTGACTGTAATGTTATTTGAGAGATTTGTAATTGCAGCTAAGTCAAGTCTTTGTGTTAAAATAAAGATCAGATTAGAGTCTAATAAAGCGTCAGACAGAGTAAAGCCTACAGTTAGCATCACACCCCGTCAAGTTTTGTGTTAAAATAAAGATTGATCAGATTGTAGTCTAATAAAGCGTCAGACAGAGTGAAGCCTACAGTTAGCATCACACCCCCAGGGAATGTTGGTAACATCAGCTGCAAAGTATCAAGGCTAAAGAAAAAAACTTTATTCTCAAAACCAACCTCAATAAAACAGTGGTAATAAAATGAAAAACTAAATCTTGACTCAAACCGAAAACTAAAATAAGTTTGTGGTTTTGTACTAGTTATCCAAAAATACTTCAAATTGATACTTCAAATGAGTACCCAGTAAGTACTATCAATTTTGTATCTGGGTCTCATTTTCTGAAAACCTTGTAATGAGGGTTTATAATGAAAGCTACGAAAAATCATCAAAGGATATTTTTTCAACATCAAACTAAACATTTTTGGCCTGTCCTGAATCTTTCATCTGAAGGAAATAGATTTTGCACTGCCAAATTCAAGGAGGTTAAAGGTTCAATTCCCGGATGCGTGGGGTGTTTCAGTGGGATGTATGCATCTTTCACCAGTTCACTCACCATCACTAATATCAATTTGCAGTTTAAATGAAATGCTCAGTGCCTTAACTTCTTCTCAGCTCTGGCACATTCAAGAAACTATAGAAATCTAGAATGTTCCATAGTATAGCATTAAACTTGCCAGTCTCCATGGATACCGGTGACCAGACCAAGATACAGGTCAAATTTGTGGAGATGTATTTCTGCACTTAAGCACATTTTTTAAGCAATAACATGTGTATAACAAATGCAAAATAAATCAGATTTAAGCCATAATATCGTCACCTTCATAAAATAATCGCCTAAGTCACTTTTTGCCATAATTTAGGCCATAATTTAAATTTTGAGATTTTTGTGTTTCGTGAAAAACCTGAAAAAATTACTTATGCAATTATTTTAGGAAGGTGTCGATATGGAAAATTCCAGGCAAAGCTATTGATACCTTTATGGAAGATAATTTGTTCCATTAGATTTTGAATTTTAAACACTCACTCACTCAATTTCTCACTTTGAATTTTTTTAGAGAGAGAATTATTTTTATTCAGATTTTTTTAGTTGCTGAAATTTTAAGTGCACTTTTAACTTATGTTTCAAATTCAAAATAAAAATGTCAGATATTCACTGCGTATTTCCAAGCCCTGAAATTCAACAGTTAAAATTCAAAGTGTAAAATTCGCAATGAAAAATTTTGCAGCAAAGATCCAAGACGTCAAGGCAGAAGCAATCGATCCAGAGTGAGTGAGGAGGACAGAGGCTGTTTCCTATTGGCCGTTCTCATCTGTGGGCGGGGTTTGATGTTTGGATGAGACTAATTCTGACCAATCAGATCGCTTCACTGCACCATTTCCTGTTTGTTACTAAATTAGATCAGATCACTTTGGATCGATTGCTTCTGCCTTGGCATCTTGGATCATTCCTGCGAAATTTTACTGTGAATTTTGACCGCTGAATCTGAGGACACAAAAATATCAATGCAGAAGCTGAAATTTTAATTGAATTTGAAACACTTTGAAAATGCACACGTAAAATTTCAGCATTTAAAATTCTGTATAAAAATAATTCAAACGTGTTTTTTCAGAGTTACAAAAATTCAAAGTGAGAAATTCAACGGCGTTTCAAATTCAAAATGACACAAATTATCTTCCATATACCTTGCAGCAACATCACGCTTGGGGTGTTCAACATGGATGTCTATAATATGAATGTTAAGGAGTTATTATAGTGACATAATGCACACATTAGCAAACACTGTCCAAAAGATGTAATGTGGAGCCTGTGATCCATATGAGTGTTCCTGGTTCTGTTTAGGTGTTTGATTTTCAACAAAAAGGTGAGAGCGACTAACTGGATAAAATGTTGGCTAATGCTAGAGCTGGTGACTGCAAAATGTGTGAGAGACTTGTTTATAGCACAAATCAGCTACCTGTTTGAGTTCTTTCTAGTCGATGGTGTTAAAATAAACTCAAATGAAAGTCTAACAGAGCTTCTGACAGAGCAGTGCCTTTAGTTAGTTTAGTTTTCACACCCCAAGGGAATGTTGAGAGCAGAAGCATGAGGCATCAAGACTTTTTTTGGATAAGATTTATGGCAAACTGATGAAAACTCCAGGCAAATTATCTCTCCGTGAGGAAAAGTTACGCAGTGAATCTTTAACATATTTATATTAGGTACAACTCGGCCTCCTCCTCCTCCGTCTCATCAGCGCAGCCCAGTCTAATCCATCACAACAGCTCTAATTTCACCAGCTCATTTGCGAGTGCGCCTCTGTGTTCTTCGGTTTGGGATTTGGGGAGCAGTAAGTAATAACAGTGGCACATTCCTGGGGCGTTCGTCGAAGCGAATATGTGTTTAGTGCGTGTAGAAGGAGCCGCGTTATTGCTATGCACCGGGAAACTCCACGCACACAGACTTTGAACAGCCCCGGCTCCGCAGAGGGACGGTGCAAAGTAGGTTGGGACATGAATCACATTGGCCGCCGTCTGAAGCTTGTACCGAAACTGTGAAAATGCGAGTTGTCTGAGTGCGTTCTGATGACCTGGATTCAACTGCTTGTATTTGCACAGCCTTGGTTCATTCATTGCACTGTCCTCTCTGTCTCTTTTATATTCATGAAGCGCTCAGGGACATTGTGCCAGCAGAAATCTAAAGTCTGCATTGGGTTTTCCATGACTACTGATAAAATGGAGAGAGATAAGGTTATGATCCTCTTCGTGCTCGAGCCGGGGAGTATCAGACGGAGCGTTTTTCGTATGTTGTTGCAGATGGATGTCATTCAAATAGCTCAACTTTAAGTGTTCTTTGTATTTCTGTATTTCAGGTTTGCAGTTCAAGGTGATTGAAGTGCAGCGCAATTGTTTGGGAGGACAAAAGTGGCTCAGATAATATTTTATGTGAAAAAAGCAGTTCAGTCGGTTTAGTCACAGCCTAGTTAGTGATCTACCTTTTTTTAATGTGGACATATCGTTTTAAGCGGAGGTGTAAACGTCTTATATTATGCAAAACTGACTCTTGTGATGTCATGAAGCGGTAGTTTTCAAGTTTACAGCTACATTTTACCTTTTTTTAGGCAGAATTCGACAACTCCAGGGCTAGCGAAGGTGCATAGACTTTAAAAACACAGTGGAGCACAGTCTGAGAAAAGAACTAGGTGAAGACAAACCGTTTGGATCAAGATATAATCCAGTTAATGCATAAACAGCACCTTCCTAGGAAGCTTTGGCAAGCACTTGTTTCCAGTTGTCCCAAATTTGCAACACTTTCTTTTTGCTTTGGTTAAATTAATAATCTCAATTTAATTTAACATCTACTGAAGGAAAAAATGCACACAAAACGTTTTAATATATATCTATACCTTCATTAATGGGTTAAACATGTGTGAATGAAACAAAATTCATCTCCAAGTATATTAATAATGAGTAAAAAACATTATAACATAGATCAGAAAACAGTGTAATATGAGTATTTTAAAGTAAAAAACTAAATTACTCACTAACTTACTACTAAAATACTTGAATTTAAAGGTCCAATATACATTTTCTGTCTGTTTCTGCTTTGCCTGTAAAGTTCTACAAGATTGCATCTAAAATTCCAAGCATCTTCATAGAGACGAGCTGATGATCATCCTCCAGAACATTTACATCGTGCAGCTTTCATTTTAATGTTTAAATTAAACATAAAATAAAGGAATTCTCACATTTAAAATAAGCTGTGTAATCTGCCTGGTCACAGCTCACTCTCAAAGTGCAGTCATGCTGATATAAAAGTGCACTTATCTGGCCCAGAGTGTCGTATTTCCATGCGTTTGCCTACACAGCTTTACCTTCAGAGCCAGGGAACTCTGGACCCAAGGGCAACATGAGTCACCTTTATTTTTTTCATAATATCTACACAAACAATTTCCTGCAAGGTCCTATATTATGTAAAATGACTCTTGTGAGGTTTAAACTATGTTAAAATGTTGTTACTTCATCAAAAACATACCTGGAGTTGTGTTTTGTTTCATTTGCATATATTTAAATAACCATTTATTAGGCTCAAAGCTCAAAACGTTACCATTTACCTTTAGTTAAGTGGAAAGTGGCAATTTTGGGTGTGAAATAATCCAGATAATTCTAGTGAAGGTGTTTGGAGTTTAAAAACACAGTGGAGCACTTCCTGTATTAGCACTCAGGATACATATGCAGGGTTTGTGTATTAAAGCATCTATGTTTTTGATGAGGAAACGACATTATAACACAGACCAGAAAACAGTGTACCGTATTAGTATAAGTGCACTGGATTATAAGGCGCAGTATCAAATAATATGTCAGTTGTGTCATTGTCCACACATAAGGAGCATCGGATTATAAGGGCCAATAAGAGAAACAAAACGTGTGTCGGATAAATGGAACTTTATTCAGGTCATTTACAATAACTCTCAGTTGTAGCTAACACAAAAATACAAGTTTAACAGTTGGTGATTTGGGCATCAAACATGCCCGGATCCCTCTCAACATTGTTCAGTTTTAACACAAAAATACAAAACCTGAAATCTGCATGGTGCATGTCTCTTAACAGGTGCATTTTGGGTCCTTGTACAGCACACGGCAGAACTACCGGTATGTTGCACAGTCGCCCTATATGTGGCCAACATATTACTCCTCCTGACTCGCCCACTAATACGTTATTAGACTAATGTGGACAACATCAAATCGGTGGGAGGTTAAACACAACCAAAGGTCACACATAAGGCCACTGGATTATAAGGCCACTGTTGATTTATGAGACAATGTAATGATTTTAGATGCGCCTTTTAGTCTGAAACATACGGTAATATGGCCCCTTTAAACATCACACATTCTCATAAAGCGATAGAAATAAAGTGGTCTAAGCTCATGGAAAGTCGGACACACTTGATGTGATCCTGTACCATACTTCTCTAGTGGCTTAGCTGTGGTTTGTGCATTTTCCTGTGTGGGTCAGGATGACATTGTGAAAGCCTCTAAATGGAAGAGTCCAGGATGCTATAGCACCAAGCTGCAGAGGGTTTGGGAAATGGGTTTTTGCAAGAGTCAGTTTGGAAGAGAGTTTGTTTCCTACTTTTCAGAATCAGCCTTGTCACAATTTGCATGTCCTAATAATATAAAAGCATAAATACCAAGCCAATAAAAGGTAACATGATAATCTAAATATGTTAAGCTATATTTAGATCATCATCTTACCTTTTATTTCAGTTTCATTTTTGATTATGAAACAGTATTACTCAAACATACATGGATGAGAATATATATATATATAAAACCACTTCAGGAATGTTTTT
>KN492915.1:8223-22327 GCA_000787155.1 Scartelaos histophorus
CCAGGTTCTCCCTGAGGTTTCTCGATTTTTTCCCACTGGGTTTTTTTCGAGTTTTTCCTTGCCGAGGAAGAAGGGTCTAAGGACAGGAGATGCTGGGACAATTATCCATCTGCCTACTAGATGTTGGACATTCTGTATTTTGAATTATTAATTAATTACGGATTATTATTATTTTATTTATCTATTTAATTATTTTTTCCTTGTTCTGCTCATTCTCTGACATTTTTGTTTGCTATTTTAAGAATTTTGTGAAGCCTGCCAAGATAACTGTTGTTATGATTTTGGGCTATACAAAAATAAATTTAATTGAATTTAATTGAATTTAAAAAAAATATATAATTATATTTTCAAATAATAGACACAAAAATATGAAAAACCTAAATAATAACTGACAGAGTGGTGCAAGAAACACAAATGTTCAAATCGTTACATATATCAACATAAACTTGAAAGTACGTTCTCTTAAGTAACTGTAAATGTAACTGAGTATTTATTAAGAATGTTATCAAACAAATGCATCCATAGGGCTTCTATTCTATTTTTGTCCATTCACGACAACATCTCAAGTAACCAAAAAGTACACATTACTGTTACTGAGGTGGCTCATAAGGCTGCAGCATTAATCACAAGCTGAATGGACGCAAATCACACAAAGCCTGTAATTTCTGCAGTACCACAATTTCCTCCACAAACAACCCAATCTAATGTCTTATTCTGCATTAAACTCTGTAGTTTAGATTTGTACAAACGTGTTCTGAAATGTAATTCTTGTATTAGTTTGTGAGTACAGATTTTAGTCTTTTTATCAGTTCTTCTGGACATGTTTAAATGTGAACTTTGAACAAAATCCTATTATTGAAACATAAACCGCCATCACAATGCTTTCCAGAAACATTGCAATTTGATATTTGTTACTACATCGTTCAGTAGTAGGTAAGCAATGAAACACTAAAATTGTAACATTGTCAAGTGTATAAATGTATATAGCATATATTTCTCCCTCACTCAAATCCCATTACATCAAGATCCATATAAGCCTTGAGGTGACATTATATTGACTTTATTTCTTTATTTATTTCTTGCAGGCTGGTCCGAACCTTAACCATAATTGCTACTGGCTTAACCTTTACTGGAAACATAACCTAAATTAAGCAATTAATATTAAAATAATTAGCTCACGAGGACCAGGTTTCAGTCCCTCACAATGTAATGAATCCTGGCGGACACATTTGCCTCTTATGCAGACATTCAGGCATGAGCCTGACTTGGAAAAAAAATCACTGACCATATATCATGGGACCTAACAACCAATAAGGCCAGACATTTTTTTGTATTTTAGGTGCTCTGTGGTGCAATCTGGCCAAAATATTAAATCTAATTTTGGGATTACATAGAGGCTTTATAGAAGGGATTTATGGTGACAAGATTGCATTATATGGTCATACATGTATAATGTCATTTTTATTGTACATGATCATTAAGACCTGTGTTTTGATATTCACTACTGCATTGTTCAGAAAACTGTCCATTTAAATACATGTAGATCTATTCCATAAAAGATAGACCCTTAGGGACTTGTACTTACATGAGCAGTATCCTACATTGTATGTACCACTCATACCAGGAAGAATTCCAAATCCCTAAACTTGGTGTTTACTGAATTCCCTGAATAGTAAACAAGATGAACAGTCTTGAACAGAGTCCACTCTATGAATGAATATAACTGGTATAACAAAATGTACCCTTGCTCGGCAAACACAATAGCGCAGGGCCGGGGCATCCTCTTGCTCTCGATCGATACGGCGAGGATTTCCTGCGCCGTGAATTCTGATTGGCCGATTCCCCTTCGTCATCAAAGGAGCCTCGGAAGGTACGAACGTAGCCGATTGCCTTATAAGGAATATCTCGGTAGCTTGTGACAAATGCATGTGGCTTTGATGTAAATTCTTCTTAGTCAAAACAGACTTAATTTCTTCAGCTGCTTTAGCTTGGGTCAGGGCTGTGGTTAAGGGCCATGCGCACACGGCATCGATGAATATGCACGAGAAATATTACGAGGGCTAGAATCTGTCAACAAACACCATACAGACAACAACTTCCCGGCAGTGTTACTCAGATCAGAGTGGACCCTCCCACAAATTTTATTGCAAATTTGCATGAATCTCAGGAACCACCAGATTCATTAAAAAAAAACCACGGAATTCCGTGAATCCGCGGAAAAAGCTCATGCCTGACATTGGAGGCAAGGTGGGTTGAGTGAGTTGCCCAAGGATACAACAGCAGTATGCTCACTAGGAAAAGAAGTGTGGTGAACACTCAAACTGTGTTGCTACTGTTTGGTAGGCTACTTCCTCTCACCAGGGAACTGACATTTTGCTCCATTAATGTTTGAAATAATAGACAGACTGTGCTTTTGTTGTAAGATCATGGATCATTATACTATATTTTAGGCAATTTCAATCTCAGTACTGACCTAAATTGACTTGAAGAGGGGGTTTTCTGATTTCCAGGTTGGAAAATTGTGGAGCCAAATGGAAATCGATTCCTTTCCGTGGTCTTACACATCATCACAAATACCACATGCTGTTGACCCCTCCTATGGGAAGCTGCAGTTGAGGTTTTTTTTTTTTTTGTTTGACTACGCAAACCTGAATCCTACATGTGTCACTAGTTAAACCAACAAAAATGAAGAGTTCATTGCCTACTTCATAGCAGTCATTCGGATCACGACCACAAAATGGTGAAAATGGGGGTAGATCAGCACAATGATGTCTTGAATAAAGGAGAATGGAAGGAAAATGTTACTCAGACATGTACAAATCACAATTTTATTATTTATTTAATTTTATATTATAACATTATATATGTTGTCGGGCGGTAGAAGGATTACTTTGATGATCTCCTCAATCCCACCGTCACGTCCTCCGAAGAGGGGGCCGAGGCTGAAGACTCAGAGGCAGACTCACCCATCACCCTGGCTGAGGTCATCGAGGTGGTTGACAAGCTCCTCGACAGCAAGGCTCCAGGGGTGGATGAGATCCGTCCTGAGTACCTTATGTCTCTGGATGTTGTGGGACTGTCTGGGCTGACACGCCTCTGCAGCAGCGCGTGGTAGTCTGGGACGGTGCCTCTGGACTGGCACACTGGAGTGGTGGTTCTTCTGTATAAGAAGGGGGACCGGAGGGTGTGTTCCAACTATAGGGGAAGCACACTCCTCAGCCTACCCGGGAAAGTCTATGCCAGGGTACTGGAGAGGAGGATCAGGCCAATAGTTGAACCTCGGATCCAGAAGGAGCAGTGTGGTTTTCGTCTGGGTTGTGGAACACTGGACCAGCTCTACACCCTCCATCGGGTGCTCGAGGGTTCATGGGAGTTTGCCCACCCAGTCCACATGTGCTTTGTGGACCTGGAAAAGGCATTTGACTGTGTTCCTCATGGTGTCCTGTGGGGGGTGCTCTGGGAGTACGGGATCCGGGGTCCTTTGCTAAAGGCAGTCCGGTCGTACAGTGACCAGAAGGAGCTGCTTTTGCATTGCCGGCAGTAAGTCAGACCTGTTCCTGGTGCATGTTGGCCTCCACCAGGGCTGCCCTTTGTCACCGGTCTTGTTCATAGTGTTTATGGACAGGATTTCTAGATGCAGTCAAGGGCCGGAGAGGGTCTGGTTTGGGGATCACAGGGTCTCATCTCTGCTGTTTATGGATGATGTTGTCCTCTTGGCTTCCTCGAACCAGGACCTGCAGCGCGCACTGGGGCAGTTTGTAGCTGAGTGTGAAGCGGCTGGAGTGAAGATCAGCTCTTCCAAATCTGAGCCCATGGTTCTCAACCGGAAATGGGTGGCTTGCCCTCTCCGGGTGGGTGGAGAGTCCCTGCCTCAAGTGGAGGAGTTCAAATACCTCGGGGTCTTGTTCACGAGTGAGGGGAGGATGGAGCGTGAGTTTGACAGGCGAATTGGTGCAGTGTCGGTAGTGATGTGGTCGATGTATCGGACCATTGTAGTGAAGAGGGAGCTGAGCCGAAAGGCAAAGCTCTCGATTTACCGGTCAGTCTACGTTTCTACTCTCACCTTTGGTCATGAGCTCTGGGTAGTGACCGAAAGGACGAGATCGCAGATACAAGCGGTCGAAAAGAGTTTCCTCCGCAGGGTGGCTGGGCACTTCCTTAGAGATAGGGTGAGGAGCTCAGTCACACGAGAGAAGCTCGGAGTAGAGCCGCTGCTCCTTCACATCGAGATGAGTCAGCTGAGGTGGCTTGGGCATCTTGTCCGAATGCCTCCTGGGCACCTCAGGAGGTGTTCCGAGGCCCAGGGGAAGACCTAGGACACACTGGAGGGAATACGTCTCCCAGATAGCCTGGGAATGCCTCGGAGGAGCTGGAGGAAGTGGCCGGGGTGAAGGAAGTCTGGGAGTCCCTGCTTAGACTGCTGCCCCCGCGACCCGGCCCTGAATAATCGGAAGAAGATGGATGGATGGATGGAACATTATATCAGTTCAAACACAGAGTGATTTTATTGAGAGTTCACACTTCAGTGTGACTGGCTAAATTTGCTCACTCACAGAACATGAGAGACAAAGAAGGAGAAAATGGGGTAAGGTTAGAACATGAATCAATGATATAAAGAAAAGCACAGAGTTCCACTGTGTTTTTAAACTCCATACACCTTCTCTAGAATGATTTTGATCATTTCAGCTATGTAACTACCAATCTTTACTGAACAAAGAAGAGAGCATTTTGCGCTTTGGAAATGTAGACAGACTAATAATCCAGAAATACTCAAACGTGTGAATGAAACAAAACACAACTCCAGTTATGTTACTGATGAGGTAACAACATTTTAACAAGATGTAAAACTCACAATTCATTTTGCTTAATATAGGACCTTTAAATCTGTCATCTGTTCTCTTGTTTCAGGAAACCTAACAAGCTAATACAACATGCCATTTTGCACTGGAGTACAGCCATGCCCAGTGTGCAAGCTATAATCAACGTCCATCTTCATTTGGTGACCCGCAAAGATACGTCCAGTACCATAAAAGCACCACAGATGCCCTGCTCAACTCCAATTAACGCTCATCTATTAGAGCTTGAGCTGCAGCCAGCACAGCCAATTCTGAAATACCACATAACGCGTCTATGCATAATCGATGGTAATCCGGAAATGATGGCCTTTTCAAATCAAAGCAGCGAGTGAGTGGGCGTCGACAAGAGAAGGGGGGCTGAGGGGGCAATCTGGGACCGTGCAGGAATATTGAGCCAGCCACCATGACTCTAGCTGACAGACGGCTGACATTTTCCACGGGGTATCTATCACCTGGGTGAAGAGGTTTCACAAGCACCCACAGCAGAGAAATTGCTTTCTTTTCTTCCCAGAGACTAATTAATACATGGATGGACAATGATAAATGGTGGACGTATTTTTAGGGCAGATAAAAAAGCTACAAATTCAGTCTATGTTTCCAATTATCAGACGGACATTCTGTGTCTCCTGGGGATGCGGGGAGATTAGCTAACATATGCTAATGTGGCCAGGTAGAATAGAATGGTTGGATATGATGAATGTGTAGCCGTTGGGAAGACATCTTAAAAAACAAATACGATGCATCATGGTCCAAGAAAGGAGAAGCCTTTGCATAGTTAGAGATGTTAATGTTTAAATCTAATTCTTGTTTTTTCTTGTTTTATATGCATTATTCTGTCTTTTTGTTACCACTTTGGAACACCTAGGGCTGTTGATGCATAATTTTATATAATTTATATGAAAAACTGGGTTGTCCAAAGTATAAAGTAACTGAGTATAATCGATACTGGAAAAAGTCATGCTCCTAAGGCCAATACAAACCTTTCCTGAATGGCTTTAGAATGATCCTGAGCTGAACCAAGAACAAGTATAAGAGCACAGGATCATACAAATATAAGGCCACAATGGTAATATAAAAGAGAATACTATGATTTAATGTTGAAATATCACATTCCACTGACTAAAGAAAGAATATTTTCAATTCATTGCAGTACCGGAATTAGTTTTGAATATCAAGTCTGTTCCTTAGATTCAAAACTGAACTTTGAATAGCTTGACAACACTAATGAAAAATCAGAAAAGCTAAGTTTGAATTCTCTATCTAGCTAGTAATTTGATTTATTTTTATGGCTCATGCTCATCAAAATTAGTTTGGTGGAAGGGGAATGAAAGACAGAAAAACACCTCTTGGATTACCAGTCAATGATGTCACAATGTAGAACCCAATGTTTTGCTTGTTTCTCATCTCCTTCAAATGTAGACCTACAGTATTTAGTGCTGTTATAGACCTGCTGTAGATCTGCTAGTACAGGAGGCCAAGCACTTTCTTGGCCAGTTCCTCATATTTAACATGAGGACGAAACAAATCACAGTTCAAAGTATGTTTTTGATGGAGATTTGAATATACAAGCTCCAAAAGTCCACTTAGCAAAGAAGTAGACCTTTGTAGATTAAATCATAAATTGAGTCATTGCAGATGTTATTTTGGTGACCTTTTGTTCCACCCAAAGGGTTTTCAGATATGTGTTCTGATTTTTTTTAGTTTTTCACAAATTTTTGACAGCTCTGTCAAAGAAATTGCTTTTCCAGAAAAAAAAAAAAGAGAGAAAAAACGGTTGTATATTCAGTTATTACGGAGTCAACTCCTGTCTCAACACTATGTACTTGTAGTGTTGTCACAATAGTGATGTTTCAGCATCAATACTAATGAATAAACTCGACACTCAATATGAATTCAGATAGCATGGTGATAAAAAAACCTCTTGGCAATGTCATTTTCAACATTAAATAGTAGTGCTTTCTTTTATATTATGATGTGGCCGTATATCTGTGTAATCCCTCAGTTTCCCAGGAGAGGTTCAATAGTGGCCCATGGTTGTTTACTAGTCTGCATGTGTATACTGTATGTGGTCTTCATTTCTGTCCTGGGAATTTGACTTTTATTCAGTACTTATTCAAATTACTATCTAGTTTCAATACTAGTAGCATCAATTGGTATCTGGCACTTATCTTTTATTTAATAAAACATATAAATAAGTGAGTAATTGAAATGCTTTGATGTTATATGACTAAAGACAGGAGTAGAAGTATGTATTGTACTGCCATATCAGTGAAAACAATTAGCTTACAGTTCATTATAGTATTTAATCAAGCAATTACGCATACAGATATCATGCGATTATGAGCGTAAATGTGACGCTAGATTATTCCACACTTGGAGATTAGCTGGGACCTGCCAGCTGTGTTCCACGTCTCCTGTGCAGGTTGCTTCTCATCCAAGATTCTGACAGGGACTGACAGGAGCAAAGCCTGAGGCCCGGGTGATCAGGCTCACCACTCACTCACTCAGGCTCACTGATGAGGCTCACTCCTAGCCCACTCCAACCCAGCGCAAACGATCAGAGCACAGGGGAAGTGTGCTGAAAGCAGACACCATTTTCACATCACATGCTTTAACATGAAGGAAGCAGCGGAGGCGGCAGGACAGTCAGAGACAAAGGGCTTTGGAAAGACGCTTACACAAATCAATACATGTGAGCATAGCATAGCACCTCTCAAGGACACAGCCACAGAGCCAGTGAGCTACAAGAGCCTAGTCTATGAACCATTAGATTGGACTAAGCAATTCTATGCCCTGGATTTATCTAACACATTTCAAGATAGCAGTGTTGTCATAATACTAATATTTCAAATTTGATGGTGATTCCAATACCATGACAATGATGAAAATGCTTTTTCTTTAGAGAACAGAATGTGATTTTTAACACTAAATTGCACTACTTTGTTTTATACTACCATGTGTCCTTATATCTGTGTGATCCTTCAGAGAATCAATCTACCTATTTGCATACCCAAAAAAATACAAAAACTTCGCTCACACACACACTTCTGTTTATAATCATTAACACATGACTGGGTGGAATCAGGATTCATCTTGTCTGTGATATAATGTATTACTTCGCAGTTTCAATTTCCCAGTTTTTGATCAGAAAACCAGTAATAACGAGCATTTTTTTAAGCATTTTTGGACTCACATTTGGGACTGACTATCACCACTATCTATCATCACAGTCACAACTTAGCATTTGGTTGTAGACGTCACATCTCAATGTAGTGATTCATGGAGCAGTAATCCACTGATCATGTAAGAGAAAAGACAAAAAACAGAAATGTAACAGTGATTCTATAACTCCATCTCAAATATCCTAGGCCAAGCTCTTAAGACTGCTGTGTTGCATAATTCCTACTGTTGGCAAAAAGCTTTTCAATTTTGTCAAGTCTGTTTATTGTACATTTATAATCTTAGTAGTCTGCTTGTATACCAACTGTTCCTCCATCATCATTATAACTGAGTGTTCGATAAAATTGTCCTTTCGTTTAAGACTTTTTTTAATGACATATCTAATCCCAAAGCAGGGCTGTTTGCATTAGTCATCCAGCAAAGCCACACGTTATTATGTGTCGATGTGACACGCACGGTCTGCATGGGGGGCAGTTAGAATGACATAAGACATGAGAGAATGTCAACACCAAAAACACAGCATCAGCATCAACACAAGCACGTGTCATTAGAACTGTACTAAGTGTGTCCTCACTCACAAAGAAATCAATACAACAGTTCCACCAGCATTCTATGGACATTACCAGGATCTATGCAATCATTAAGCCGTGGTCTGTACCTGTATTTGATCACTGTGTTGCAGCAACACATGTATATCATTTCTAATTATGATGTAAACCACTGTAAACTACAGTACCATTAAAAATGCAAATCTAAAAAAGATCAATATGGGTTGTTCCCTAGCCAATGGCAATGGGCCAGTATTTATGGGCTGATATCTAGGGCCGATTTAGATTATTTTCACCAAATTCTCTAATAACATTTTCTACAAACTCCCCAAAAGTCCTGACCTTCAGTACTATTAAAGAGCTATGTAGCTATACATAGAGTTATACATCAATTTATCTCTCCTGAAATAGTCACTAGTAAAATTTGTCATATTGTAAAATCAAAAGTGTACTATGTAACCTTTCTGGTAAAGGTTCCAGCCCCTTTTTCTCAAAGAAAATGTTATTATTTGGCCTAGAATGTTCCACAGTATCAGTCTCAACAAAGACGAAACTAGTGGGACCAAACCGAAAGGTTTCAGGTCACCAATACTGTAATAATGAATATTTTATATATATGATTAGAATTTTCTTTCTTATTTTAGAGCTATAAAAATACCCATAATTAATTGGAAACTAGTTAAATATTTAATGCCATAGTCTTGAACATTCCTGGCCTAGAATGAACACATATTCAAGAAGAAGAGCAGGTGATACCCTTAGTGGCCTTATAAAAGCCTAATCTTGATCTCAGAAGCTCAGTGAGGCTGGGCCTGGTTAATACTTGGATGGGAGACCACTGGGAAAATCAGGTGCCACAGAAGGGTGCCTGTTGCAAAAACTGTTGTCTCAGACAAGGCACTTCAACCACATTGACTAGTATGTAAGCAGTTCTGCATGAGTGATGGCGATGGGGGCTATTGGTGCAGATTGGCAGCCTCGCTTCCGTCAGTTTGCCCCAAAGCAGCTGTGGCAACAATGATATCTTACCACTACTAGGAAGGAATGAGTGAAAGAATAATACTACAATATTATTAGCCCATATTGTTCTTCGTGGGTTTCTCACACCTTTTTATTATTATTTTTCCTTGGAAATGAGTGTGATTTTGAGAGCCTACACATTGACAAAAAGTCTCACATGGGGGTATCAGATCGACCAGTCCGGTGAAAAATTTGATAAAACAGACATCGCAACAATGACCAAATTGACCCCACTCAACAGCGTCCCCTTGAAAATGCAAATTTTGAAAATCTATGGGCAGCTGAAATGCAAATTTCACCGAAGACAAATGAAATGTGGGACAGTGTTAGAGAACATTGATACAATCCAAAACATGAATTGGAGCATGACTCTAGGACAAACAGAAAGTTTTGACCACGTGCTGTTCAAAATTAGGGAAGTCCCCGGGGTTTGGTCCAAATGAGCTCAGATTCGGCATGTCACATCTACAGACATAGACTCACAAAAGTTATCCATAGTTTTTGGAGCGCAGTTATGTTTTGACCATAGCACGCCGGCAAAAAACGCCTTCATTTCCTTTTTTTTGATGAGCTCTCACAGCCACAGACGTTGGCCTACAGAGCTCAAATTAAAATCACAATTTCAGGATCCAAGCCTGAATGTGATGAAATATGAAATCTAATAAAAATGAACTTGATAGCGCCCCCTAGCATGTACATGAAACATCAACATCATCGGATTTGGACTAAATTTGGGGATTAATTTCTATGCATGATTACAAAAAAAATAAAATAAATTACAGACATGATGCATTTTTCACAGTTGGCCAGCAGGGGCACAAATACTCCCAGAAAAAATAGCTAATATATCTTATACTCACATGCTTAGTCCGATCTTGCTAAAATTTGAATGAGTAATGTGTAATCTCAGCCTGAATATAATACACTATAAAGTATATGAAAAGTGAACTCTATAGTGCCTCCTGTTATAGACATAAACCGTCAACATTATCAGATTTATATCAAACTTGAGGAATACATTCTATGCAAGACTAGAAGCGAAAAACAGCATTACGGAAACAGGTAATTTTTCACAATTGGCCAAAAGGGGCGCAATTACGCTTAAGGAACATTTAAAGGTACATTATGCAATTTTGTAAAGGAGGAGCTGTCGGCCTGGGTGGCTGTCGGGATGGCAGAATGGTGTGCCGGGGCGGTCACAAGTCCTTAGTGGCTGCGTGCGTTGGGGGGCGTGTGCAGCGGGACGAGGACTATCATCGGCTTTAATTCTTTTTTTCTCCTAACCAACTTACCCATTTTTCACCCACTGAACAATAACGAAAAGTCCTGAAATGTTGCATACTTTTAAAACTTGCACTTCTCTAAGTTTTGGCTATTTCCATTTTCCAAAAATAAATAAAAGGACTCGTCAGCGCCCCCAAAAAACACAAAAAATGCATTAGGAAATAGGAATGACACCAAAAAACTTGGCACGCACAATCATAACATTTGACACAGAAATAGATCAAGACAAGAGAAGTAAAAAATATTATTACACCAACAGTGTACTCTCCACCAGGGGGCAGCAATATTGGTTTAAAGTTTGCTAAGCTGTTACAAACTCCTCCTAGGGCATTCACCTGAAAGGGCTCAAATTTGCGACATGTTATCTCCAGACATGAAACATCAAAAGTTAGCTGAATTTTTCACATACGTCTTACGGTCTTTGAGCAATAAAGTGACCAAAAATTGTCTAGAACTTCCGAAATTTTGAATTTCTCCAAACTGTTCCCATTTGCACATACAAACTCTGATTTCAGTGAAATTTGAAACATTTGTTTCATTCTCTGTCCTAAAGCTACTGAATGTGAAAGAAATTCACATGTTTTTCAAAAAATGTTTGAAATTCAGTTTTGGCATCCTGATCAAAAAAGTCAATGACACCCATGTCATATTTTTTACGGTGTTGCCATAGCGACGACACTTTCCATGTTATTTTAATGGTAAAATTGTAAAATCGCACAAACTTTGGCCAACAAAGTGCCCTGTCCCAGTGTTAACAATTAACAATCTATTCTTACTACATTTAGCCATTCAAATACTAACTCAAAACCACTTCAGGCAGCCATTTTCTACTCAGCTGACAGTCACCAAGAATCAAACTTAACTAATGATGCAGCAAGAAAGCCCTGTGAATCCATCAAAGTGCTGAATAATTCATTATTGACATCACAACAGTTCGGATGGCCTTACAATCGATGCTATTGATCAGTACAGTGCAATTCTTGGCCTACATGGTGTCAAATGTACAAAATACGCCTAAATAGAAAACAACACTTGGAAAGATTTTTATGCATGGAAAACTTGCAAGCCAAATAAAATAGAGATGGTGGACTTACGTGTCTTATGGTGTCCATGGCTGCGTGTGGTAGTCGTGGTAGCAGGCGCCTCTGTGGTAGTATGTTCCGAGGTCCACATGACTGTTTGGTCATGGAGCACTGTGGGGTTTTGTGGAGATGGGCTGGCCGTACCTGGTCCAACCGTGTAGGTGCTTCTGGGCCCTGCGGTGGTCGTAGTAAAACCATGGCGTCCATTACGGTTCCCAGGATTCCTTGGGGTAACTTGGCTGCCATACGCTCCACCCCCTCTGTGGCTGATGGCAGTAGTGGTTGCAGTAAAGCGAGTCCTCCCTCTCCCTACTGTTTTGGTAGTGGGGTTGCCTCCCTCTGCTGTGGTAGTAATAGTAGTGGTAGTGGTGGTAGTAAAACTATCAGCGCTTTTGGGAATTCCACTGGGCTTGGAGAGAAAGATTGGATCCTGGCCTATCCGGTTAGCGTCCACCAGGTCTGTTGGCACATAATCCCGCACGGTTCCCACAACAATCCACTTAAGCAGCATCAAACTGAGCCCTAGGCCCACGAAGCCAATGAGCAGAGGGACTACACAGAGCCACGTCTGCTGCCGCGGCCAGAAGGGGCATCGCAGAGGTGACCGGGCCTGGTTCTGGCTCTCGCTCCTCTGCCCTGAGGTGGCTCCAGCGCTTTCCGGCTCCTCCAGAATAACTGCCCCCGAGCCCACTGCATCACTCATCCTGCCCTGTCGTCCGCTATGGCTCATTGTGGGTTAATCCAGAGATTGGCATCAGTAGAAAGTGACGAAACACAAGAATAATTAGCTTTGCAGGCTTATAATCCTTGAATGTACATATTAAATCCAAAGACAGGAGTAGTCCAAGAGAAGCATGCAAACACTGACAAACCAGGTACAGCACAATTAAAACACAGCTATACCTACAAATATTATAGAGATATTATAGAATATATAAGTTAGTAGTGAGTGTGGAGGGGAACATCAAAATCCAAATGGTAGAGTTCAGGAGCAAGAAAATGGAAGGAGAAAAGTGGTAATACTTCTGTCGGTGAGAAGGGCCAGGAGAGAGAGAGGAGAGGCACTGAGAGAAAGCCTTTACATTTGTGCATGGATAGATGCACAAAATAAATCAATTTTACTCAATATATATTACTTTCATTTACAACTTGAATGGCACAGAGATTCTTAGTGCTTTTGTAAAGTTCTAGTTGAAAGCTCAGTCCTGGTTCCACACCTAATGCAGACACAATTTTATTTATTTATTTATTTTGTATTTTTTTCAGAGTGAAATCAATGTCTTCTTGCTCTCCAAAACCTGCTGGTGTCAGAGGGAGTGTTTTCAGCGTCTGTCGAACACTCTGGGAGGATTATTCACTATAGTCATTGCCTTCTAACAGCCCATTTAAAAGCACTTTACGAGTCCTCCACAGAGTCGAGTGAAAAGTACAAAGGTAGACAGGCAGAAACAAGAGCCTGAAGGGTGTTGTCACGCAGTGGAGGGGAAAAATCTACTGCGACTGCGACGGCTGCTCCTGGATCAGATTTCCCAGAGCTGTCCGCTCAGCGCCCTGCTGTCTCACCGCCCGTTAATACCGCATCAAGCACTTTCAGCCTGCACGGAGCCTCCATTGGCTGCAAACATCCTCTTATTCATTTGCCTTCCGAGGATCCAATGATACAAAGTGCAAATAAGACAGAGGTCAGTTTGTAAGCTAATAGTCATAGCCAATAGTTTTAGATGTTTCCAGGCTTCGCTTATTCAATTTTCCATCCACTTGCGTTGCTGCTCTGATCGTCGGAGCTCTCTATACGTCCTTTTTATTCACGGATGCCCTTCTTGAAGATGGATTAGCGACCCGCGTCGGGACGAAAACTTGCAGGGACAGTGGTACGAGACCCCAGTCCCCGAGGTGGGTGCTTCGGTTGAGAGACGTCCCGTGATGCGGCTATCCTTTCCGATGGCACCGCGCGCGCACCATCACCATCCAGCTGCCTCCCTCAAGCCGCTGCTACCGAGAGACAAATGGATGGAAGAAAAAAAGGAAGAAAAAAAACGCATGCACAGACAGAGCGCGGTGGACAAGCGAGAGAGAGAGAGAGAGAGAGAGAGAGAGAGAGAGAGAGAGAGAGAGAGAGAGAGAGAGAGAGGGG
>KN492918.1:2986-16125 GCA_000787155.1 Scartelaos histophorus
GATGTTTAAAAATCTTTTCCATCATCGTAAACCTCCGTTCAGCTTCGCTTCATCATCCTACCCACGATTCCAAAGAGTTTTTCAGCTTCATCAGCTTCAGAAAGCACTCCACACCCCAACGCCATTAAACCTACGCTGGCCATAAATTCTGATTTGCGGTTTCGGCGACGGAGACTGTTTGTGCCCGGGCCTAAAGGTCAACCCCGCTAACTCTGCCAACAGATATAGTACCGTATTAGCATAGCGGACGTTAATGAGAGCGCCTCCAGAGATGGGCAAGTGAATTAGGAGCAGCGTCCGTGTAAATCCTCATCAGTGCTGGGGAGATTGTGATTAGGACGAGCGTACCAACAAGAACCAGCGGAAATCGTATCCAATGTATTCCCAGAGGAGCGTAATAAAGTTTGGAATGACGGTGTGGGTTGGGGGTAAACTAACTCTTCGCGTAAAGGGGGAATCTGCGAAGACGAAAATATTGTTGTGATTTCTGGAAATGTCATGAAAACTGGGTTAATGATGTTGAAATGAATAAACAGTTGCTAAAAAGGTTCAATAAGGTCAAAGATGGAATCCAAAAATGTGATTTGCATGTATTAAAAATGGATTATATGAAACTTATTCCTCCCAACTTTTCTGGGGAAGGTCTCCATGGGCGGATTACTTTGTCGAGAAGGTTCCACAGTATAAAACATCGGAGTTATCTTCCTGGAGACAAACAGGTGACGCCAGCAGCTAGATCTGTTTTATAGAGCGATAAAAACAGCTGCAAATGAATAAATGCATGTTAGTTTAATGTTATGCAGTGGAACAAACAAAGACGTACTGTGGCAGACTGCTTTTATTTTCACTGTAATTTACTGTAATGTGAGCCGGAAAAATTATAGGCACATTAACATAAATATTACAGTAAACATTACAGTCAGAGAAATATATAGAGGCTGCGTAAAGACAAATGCGTTGCGTAAAACCAATGGATATCGTCCCTCCGCTTCAGACAAATGCAAATACAGAGATCTAAAAGTGCATTGTGTAACTTTTCCGGTGGAGGATCCGTCAAATGCTTTTCTTGATCGATGTTTCTTCCACTCAATAAATAATCCCTGTGAACTGATGACCTATTTTTGACCGAATTGTAATCGTATATTTTCATTTCGTGATTGCCATTCCTAACGTCGTAGCTTTTAAATTCGTATTCTGATTGATAAAATGCACACAACGCATTTTATGTACGACTGGACTCAATTGAAAATGTATGAATATTTATTTTATGCTCAAATACAGCCAAATATGTACAGATTTTTATTCTATGTACACAAATGTTTCTGAAAACTTTCAACACATTTGTTACTTTTTTCTGTGGAGATGTTATTGCCAAACCAGACCAAGTTGCAAGTCAGAATGCCTCTTTTTTATAGGTATTTTGGGGTATAATCCGACCTGTAATTGAATAGATGTAAAGTAGAGCTGTTTAATGCCATACTGTGGAACATTCCAGGCAGAGCAGGTGATGGACCTTCTACCAGAAAATTTACGCTAAGCACCTTTAATATTACTTCATTTAGTCATTTTAATTCCATAAACAACAAAACAAGAAACACTGATAAGCCTTTAACAAGTTCAGTTCAGTTACACTGGTTTACTGGCCAAATATGTGAGTATAGCAAAGAAAACCCAAAATTAAATATAACTGATCAGATTTGTTAACATACACAATCCTGTGCAACACTATTGTATAAAATATACATACAAAATCTAAATTTCTTAAAATCTTCAAATAAAAAACAAACAAACATATGTAACAGATAATACTCCCTACAACTCTGCAACAACTCACCCTTCAAATTTCATAATAATTCCCCACATACTTGTACCTCTGACCTCCATGGATCCATCATTTTTTTTTAGAAATAATAAGTTATTCTGTTTTTTGTACTTAAAGCGTTAAAATATCATGTGGTGCGACCGTCCGCCCTAAACTGCTGATTTTGAAACTTCTTTAAAATGACACTAAATCTAATTAAATTTATTTTCCATTTATTAATATAAATTTATTATCTTTTTTGTCATATTTTCTGAAGTGTTTTGTAGTCCTACATGAAATTTCATCTTTCTTGAATACATATTTCCTCCATAATATTCACACTAATATTGTCCGAGTGTGTCAATTTTTTCAGATATCATATTTTCATGGTTCATGTTTTCAAATATCAATATTGTGTTCATATTACTCAGTTTTTTACTCACAATTTTAAGGTTATTCTCGGTAACCACATAAAATGGTTTAAGGTCATAACCAATTCATATACAAAAAAAAAACAAAAAACAAAAAAAAATTCATAATATAAATATCTCATACAGAAGACTTATGCATATCTGAATAAATATTTGAAAAAAAGTTCAATAGAAACAAAATTTTAAAATCTGCTTGCTGAAAATCCTCATATCGACACCTTCCTAAAATAATCACATAAGTCATTTTTTCAGGTTTTTCAGGAAACACAAAAAACTCCCCCCAAAATTGAAATTATGGCATTTTTTTGCCTGAGGAAAACTTGGGCAAAAAGTGACTTAGGCGATTATTTTAGGAGAGTGACAATATGCCATTGACCCATATACATTTATATGAGTTATAAGCTATTTATTACAATTTATATGTTTGCTATGTGTTATTATAATATACAGTCATATGTGAGCTACAGGAGGTGTTCCGGGCATGTCCCACCAGAAGGAGGCCCCGAGGACTATGTCTTTTGGGTCACCTTGAGGTCATCCCAGAGGAGCTGGAGGAAGTGTCTGGGGTGAAGGAAATCGGGGAGTCCCTGCTTAGACTGCTGCCCCCGCGACTCTTCCCCGGATAAGTGGAAGAAAATGGAAGGATAGACGTGAGCTACTGCGTCCAAATAATTCCGCTTGTGCGTCAATCAAGTGTCCAGCCCCAATATGGTGACCGTTCATAGTCGGCTTCACTCAGCAACAGTAACAGTGGTGCATCTCCTGTATATTTCTGTAAAAGTACTAGAGATTGACTTGCAGAATCCTGTCATGAACTCAGTGCTTACAACCTTCCCCATTATCCTGCATGACGACACATACATTGACTTAACTCGCCATAAACCTCCCTTTACTCTCGCTCTACAGGGACAGTATGCGCCTTTTATTCGTAATGCTCGCGCTTTTACTTTCCTCCGACGCTGCGCAGCTCACCAGAGACCGCTACCTTCTGCATTATCATTCCACTCCTTAATCAGAGCCTCTTAAGTAAATCAGGCCTCATTTGTTCAACACACAGGCTCACAATAGCACGGGGAGCACTCTTATTTATGCTAATTGAAGGCAGCATTAGCATTTCAAAGACACGTTTTTCCGTTTGCGAGCGCTAAGGTGCTTCTCGGGTGAATAACGCAGAGCTGGTGGTTAAATGAAGCTCGTTAGTTTTACTTTGTCCAAACCGAACTAATTGAACTGCAGTCGCTATGTGTGTTTTTAATAAAGAAGAAGAGACTTGTCATGGGCATAAATTAGCCGCTGATTGAGACGGCTAATGTGAGGATTTCATTAGTGAGTAGTGATGAGGTAAGTTTAAGAAAGTTATATAGAGCATTCCAGGAGTGACGCATTAAAATAAGAATAATAGAGCTCATAGCCTAGCGCTGATATTAATATTCTATTGCTTTACTTTGAATGAAAGAGCTAAATACAATGTTTGTTTGTTACGTTTGACACATAGACTGAATAAAAAAGTGGATTCAGCGAACGTGACGTCACCCACAATGTTCAGCTTCACACAAATGAAGCTCTAGATGCTAACGGTTACATTAGCGAATTTGGAGCCAGACTCTATATTATGAATACGATTTTTTTTACAGAAAAAAAATGGCGACAACAGTAACACCAGGATCCTTTTAATCCGGACATTTTAAGACCAAAATGATGAGGCTCACAGCAGCAGTTACAGAGGGAAGGGACAATATTCCTATGTAGGTCAATGGGAGCAAATATTTATAAATGAACATAGCTAACCCGCTAGCTGCCACGTTCCAAATTGGAAGCGAACGTGGTGCATTCTGGCTCTAATTCACTTTCTATTGAAAAACCATCGCTCTCTCTGCAACTGCTCCTGTCCGGCTCCTCATTTTGGTCTTAAAGTGTTTGTATCAACCCACCCTACATGATTCTGTTTTTATTTCACTATTTAGTCCCTAAATCAAGATATGAACCTTCATAATGAACAAATCAGGCACCTTCTTTCCTCAAGGTTGTTCTCACTAGGTTTGATTGACTTTGCTAATAGGGAAGGGGTGTTACCATCAACAGCCTCACTTCTGATTGGGTCTGTGGTTGCTACAATTTGTGGAATTTCCAGGGTGTTTTCACATCTTTCTCGTGGAGGATCTGCCACTTGTTGTTGCTACGGAGATGTTAATGGTTTGCCTGGAATATTTCACAAGTCAAGTTATTTGTATAGCACTCGTCGTCGTCGTCGTCATCGTCGCCGTTCTTTACTAAACATCCATACATTTTTTTTTCCACTCATCCGGAGTTGGGTCATGAGGGCAGCAGTCCAACCAATGACTCCCAGATTTCCCTTAACCCCAGACACTTAAACTCCACTGGTGTCTCGGCAGGCATGGAAACGCCTTGGTCCCACCAGCTCTTCTGGCCGAGACACAATTTCCCCCTCTTGTGTGTCCTGGATCTTCTGCGGGGCCTCCTCCTGTTCCTGCTGTTCTTCATGTGGAGGGGCATTGGCTCTACTCCGAGCTCCTCCTGTGTGACCAAGCTCCTTACACTGTCTCTAAGGGAGCATCCATCCATTTTCAACCCACCACTTTCAGCTACTTTTATCCACAATCTTGTCCTTTCGGTCATTACCCAAATGTCATGACCTAAAGCCTGTGCGATATTTTCGATCATTTCACTCAACTGTACGACCAAATCACAAGTTTTAAAAGTTCACAGCTCACGATTCAAGCTCTCATGTTTGATATTCTTCCAACGTACGATTTCCGATCGGGAGCTGGTCATGAGGTATTGGTTCTCATTACCCTGTGTAAACTACAGGAAGCATGACACACGATTATGACACAAGTGAAAAATCGGCTTAGCAAAGGCCTAGAATTGCACAGTATACGCCCGGCTTAATGTTAGCTAACATACAACACCCCAATGCAGAATAAACAATAAAACAGCAAGAAAAACAAGATTAACATCATTTAAGAGTGCACCGTACAGAACATCCTTGCTTGAAAATTCCTTTGACATAATACGCCTCCAGCTCTATCCAAACTGTGATCACTTCTCTACACGCAGACTTATTGTACACACACAGGAGACAGTAATGCTCCCCTATGCCCCATACGTTATCTTATAGACCTGCAACCACCATCTAACACCAGTCATTTACCTCCTCTGTCTCCTTGGGATCTATTAAGTTCGTAAATGAATGTGTGCCCAGGCTGGAGCAGGCAGTGCATATAGAACACAGTGGCAGAGTTTTTGGATAAGGTTTAATTTAGTCTCGGAGGGGAAATAGAGCAGGATGTACACGCCGCTACAGCGAGCAGAGAAGATGCTGAGGAACGGAAGCAATAAGTTAGCCGTCATAGTAATGGAAGATAAGATGTAATGGTGTAATTAGCTCGGGGTGGAGAGTTGGTGGAGAAGGTTGTTTAATTAAAGCCCCACTGTACAGGACTATAGCCAAAAAATAAACAGCAAGAGCATTGGGTGGTTTTATTAGACTTAAATACAATGAAAAACATGAACGTCAGGACTGCAGTGATTAATCAACTAATCGTGAGTAGTGGACTGTAAAAATTAATCTTCGTTGTATTGAGATGATGTTAATTATTATGTGGACTATACTGACTTTAAAGCTGGTGGAAGGAAGGTTGCTGTTTGGCTTTGCCTTGAATGTTCCACAGTATGGCATTAAACATCCAGTGTCTCTCATAGTCATGCAGGAGGAGTGCCTGATCTGATGTGAAGACTCACTGATGCAGAAATTGTATTTCTGTGCCATGCCAAGTGCACATTGCCAGCTCAGCCCTTGTTCTCTCAGCTTTCAGTATCTAAAACTCTGCCTCATTTCACTAAGTTGTAAGTAGCTGTATAACTGTTGCATAGCAACCAGACTGTAAACAAGGGACAAATCGTGTAATTTACACAGTAGTTATGATCTGACACAGTCAGAAAATGTTTCTTTCTTCACTAGTGCATTGTCCCTGTATTTAGAATGAAAGTTTGTGTTTTAAAGGCTAAGTATTTATTTTTTTCCTTTTCCGTTTTTCCTGTGCATTAGAGCAAAATATGTCTTGAACGAGAACAGATATATTATAAAAGCACCTTTTGAGGCCAAAAGTCTGCTGCACGCTGCATCTGCATTTAATTATAAAGTGTTTTATTATCTGATAATTAACTGCATGCTAGCTGTTCTTAGCTTTATCGGCACTGCTGTTTTTGTCATGTGTTCTACTCCATTTCTAACAGACCACATTATAAAACAGAAAATTCACTGTTTACAATTCACCATTCATACATTGCTCCCACACCTTGTAGCTTAGCACTAGCCAAGCCCCGCCTCCTCCTCCCTCTCTCCACTGTAGTAAATAACATAACCCATTCTCTGTAGCGTGTTGATATCAGAGCAGCCGGGCGTCGGTGTCCTTGGACGAGGCCCGAGTAGCTCACAGAGGAGAGAAGGCGAGTCGTGCTGGTGACTCAGCGGTAACTGCAGGTGAGCTTTCTGATAGAGAGTTGTTAAAATGTTCAGTCTGCTGTGAAATGAGGCCAGCTCGTCCTTAAATCAGTGTCTGTCAGCAGAGCGTGTGTGTGCTGTGTGTGTGCAGTGTGTGCAGTGTGTGTGTGTGTGTGTGTGTGTGCGGGGGTGAGGAGGGGGTGAAGAAGAGGTGCCCCCACATGACCCGGCTGTCTGCTACTACAGCACTGCAATGTCAAGTGGAGTTGTAGAGGACAGTTTAAATAGGGGACATATGGTACAGTGTGAACAGTGCTCTGAAATCTAACGAGCATTTTGGGCAGAACTGGAAACTTGATAACTTTCATTCATAAAAAAAAATAAAAATAGCCGTGATAGACGCGTATAGATGGACATGCCTGACCCGCGGACCACTGTGTTCCAAAAAAGGTTCTATTCACGCTTACCAGGAAAATGTTTAGAAACATAAGGTGAAAGCTTCTGGTGTAGAAGTTTTCATCTTTTCACTGTGATAAAACCCACTAAAGTACATGTCATCAGTGGTGTGATTGTGATTAGCTGATTAATCGAACATAACGGAACCCTACAATGACGTGTAGATGAAGAAAACTGGAGAAAACTCTTTTTTTTTTAGATTTTGTCAGACTTATGGTGCGTTCGTTTATCCATCCGACTCAGAGCTCCCAGGACACGCCCCTTTTCTTCGGACGGTGGAACTCGGAGGAGATCGACTTGTATGAACTGTTTTCATTGTGTTTGGACACTTTGGTGGATTAAACGATAATTTTAATCACTTGTTTTACTTAAATACTTTACTGTGTCCATATCACTGCCTATGGGTTTGGTAGTCGGTATCGCCCATGTTTTTAGTCCATTTCCTGTCAGCCCATGTGTCAAAATGATCGCCTATCACTCAAAACTAACGCTTTTACTTCACTAACATACTGAATTATACTATTTATACTGAATTCTTCCTCAAGGTTGTGTAGTTGAGGCACATACCGTATTTTTCGGACTATAAGGTGCATCTAAAATCATTACATTTTCTCAAAAAGCAACAGTGCGCCTTATGTATGACCTTTGGTTGTGTTTAACCTCCAACTGATTTGATGTTGTCCACATTAGTCTAATAAGGTATTAGTGGGCGAGTCAGGAGGAGTAATATGTTGGCCACATATAGGGCGACTGTGCAACATACCGGTAGTTCTGCCGTGTGCTGTACAAGGACCCAAAATGCCACCATTACCATGCAGATTTCAGGTTTTGTATTTTTGCTTTAAAAATGAACAATGTTGAGAGGGATCCGGGCATGTTTGATGCCCAAATCACCAATTGTTAAACTTGTATTTTTGTGTTAGCCACAACTGAGAGTTATTGTAAATGACCTGAATAAAGTTCGATTTATCCGACACACGTTTTGTTTCGTGCCTTATGTGTGGACAATGACACAACTGACATATTATTTGATACCGCGCCTTATAATCCGGTGCACTTTATAGCCCCAAAAATACGGTACTTATTTTGAAGCACCTACAATTTGGCCAAAGCTAAAGCAACAACAGCTTTACAGTTAGCATCTGTGTTTTTTCTCTGAGTAAGATACACAAAACATAATAAAACGGTTGAAGCTCAAACGTGACGTCATATCCGAGTTGAATGGATAAACAAACGCAGCATTTCTACTGTGAACAGAGCCCGCCGGAAGTTGCCATCGCCTGTTTCCAAACGTCTTCCTGGTTTGTGACATAAGCATGAATAGAACCTACAACCTGCTCTGCATGATCCCTGTGTTTGATTTCTTTATATTAACGATAATAACACTTTTCTTGACACTCATAGACATTTCACATTTCAAAACACAAATGCAGAATAAGATAAAAATAAGATGCATGTTATTTGAAGGCACTTTTGAACAGACGAGTTTTTACAGATATTGTTCGTAAGATATGGGTAACTAATAATAAGTAGTAAGTAATAACAGACCATTGAGGTTTCTTCCTTCCCTCAGGTCATTAATATTGATGATGTTGTTGTTGGGGTTATACGGAGCAGTGTGATTGGTCTAAAAGGTCCACACTTTATCAGAAATAGCTTTATGTAACGCTGGCAGTCTTTTGTGATGTCACCAACTACTGAAGGCCCATGGACGCAGCACAAACTCAGATTCAGGCATTTTTGACCGAAAAGCTGCACATTTAAATAGTTTCGCTTCACTCTCTGGTCTGTTTCTGTTCACAGATCCAAAGAATCGGGTCAGAGTATGATTAAGTCAGACCGAGACTAATGTGTAATTCTTTTTAACGCATAAAACATCAGTAGAAATACGATATTTTGAAGAGAAGCTAGAGGGGAGATTGGGTCAGATATGGGTAGACGACGATGATGATGGGAAGGCAAAGATGCTTTCTGCTTTGGTGAAAGACACAGACTCGTTTAACCTTAATGAACTTGTTTGCTTATATACATTATTTTATACAACATGAAATAACTCCCAAATCTCCCAAAGGTCTCCTGAAGAGTGCGTAGAGTATTAGCGATTTAAATGTGTAATTACTGAGCCTCTCCACATGAAACAGAAACTGCACAAAGTTCAACATATTCTCTGTCAGATAAAAGACAGACAAAAAACACCAGAGCTTCCAAATCCCAAAGATGTGAGAAGACGTCAAATAGACTTTATGCCAAAAGATTAGCATGAAACCAATCTCCAACAAATGGTGATAATGAAGAGTGATAATGAAGGAAAGTTAAAAATGTGTGGAATATAAGATAAGATAAGATATGCCTTTATTAGTCCCATAGTGGGGAAATTCCATTGTTGCAACGCATAGTTCAAGAACAGCAGGAAAATAGTAACATGCAATAAAAGAAGATAATACGTTTGGATATGAAGGATATCAAGTGTTTTTATTATCAAAGCCATTTTTTATTTTTTGCATTTGAATTATGTGAATTGATTAAAAAAAAAATACAGTTTAAAAAGCCCATTTTAGACAACTTTCTGATCTGTTATACAGTTGTCACCTCCTCAAAATACCTGGAGTTGTGTTTCGTTTCATTCACACACGTTTAACACTCTGCATATTTAGGCTTTCAGTTCGTCACTGACACTGAAAACACTCTGTTCCCCCTTGTGATGTCATGTGTTAATACAGGAAGTGCTATACTGGGTTTATAACTCTATACACCTTGACTAGAATCATTTGACTTTGAGAACAAATGCTAAAATTTGGCTGTTATCTTAAAAAAAAACTACTGCTTTATGACATCACAAGGTGGAATTGAGAATTTTGAGCTTTGGAGATGCTGACAGACTAATAAAAAAGAGTTACTCAAACGTGTGAATGAAACAAGACACAACTTGAGATCATTATAACATGGCTTAAAGCTCACAAACATCTATTTTGCATAGTCCAGAACAATTTAAAAAAGCAAAAAAAAATACTGAAAATCTTGATTGCTTATAAATTTCTTAATAATTCTTCTTAATTTCTTAAAAATCCAATACATTTTCCATAGATTTCTATATTTCCCTGTCCTCAATCTTAAATTATAACAGGATCAAATTCTCAAGCATGAACATCCTTTCTTCCTTTGACTTGGTTTTATTTTAAAGGTCCTATATTTTGCTTAATTGACTCCTGTGAGCTTTAGTTCATGTTCTAATGTTGTTACCTCATCAAAAACAGACCTGGAGTTGTGTTTAGTTGAAATAAGCCTTTATTATTAGTCTGCCTACATCTCCAAAGCTTAAGATGCTCTGTTCCAGGCTAAATATGCAGGGTTTGTGTGTTAAACCTTGTGAATGAAAGAAAAAAAACACAACTCCAGGTCTGTTTGTGTCGAGAAAACATTATAACATACAGTCGATCAGAAAATGGGCCTTTTAAATTCTAACGTCCTCAAATTTTAGAACCTGAAAGCGACCTCTTGACCTTGTATTTGTGAAAGTTTTTGTGGTTCATCTGAAGGGCATCTTCTCACAGCACTCAGCCCCCTCCAGACCACACTCACACTTTGAACCTGAGATCCTTTTATATTTCTCAAACTCAGATTTCAGCCCTTTCCTCCCTGCGCTGCCTCTTTTGTTGCAGCGTGTTTTGCGGAGGATGAGGGGGATGACAGGCGGCGTTTAGTGCCTTTGTTCTGCTGTCAGAGGAAGTCGGCCTGTCACCGCGGCGACGCGCAGACAAGCAGGAAGTGCCTCCTCCGTCAACACAACAGCCCCCGCCCCCTCCCTCTAAACACCCCTGCCCCCCTCACGGGAGGGCACCTGCTCGCTGTGAGGTCTCAATACGCAGGTGAAATCTATCGCACGGCTCACATGAAAAAAGATGGTTCGGGTTCAATGTTTCACTGACAGAATCTCTGTGTTTGTCCTTGAGCTTTTCACAGTGCTGTGTTTAACTGTAGTTTTACAATATTTTTTATAGCAATGTTTTTTCTTAAGCTAAACATGTTCATTCTGTCTTCTTATGCACTTTTAAGTTCTCTGGTTCTTTTTTTTTAAGACAGTACAGTAACGTGTATTTACCTTGTTGACATGTTTCGGCTGCTGCTGCAAACCATCTTCAGATCTGTGATGTGTCGTATATCAGCTGTTGTTACTTCCTGTAGGCGTGGTCAGCCTGATGGATCTGGCAGGTGGCTCAGACTGACCACGGACTGACCACGCCTCCCATCGGCAGGAGGGAGTTCCAGGTGTGAAAGAAGGAATGAATTAATGCTGTCGGTGCCTCGTTTCCTGATTTCAATGACCTCCCTGATCCAGCGTTTGAACTTGTTGTTCTCTGATCCAATGACCCGAGCCCCGTCCCAATCCTTAATGTGGTTGTTTCTTTTCCAGTGATCTGATATGGTGGGTTTCTTTTTGTGTTACGAAATGCAAAAGGAAACATCAGGGAGACTCACCAGAACACAAAAAGGATTAGATTATGGATTGGGACGGGGCGTGGGTCATTGGATCGGAAAACAACATGTTCAAATGCTGGATGAGGGAGGCCAGTGCAATCAGGAAACGAGGCACAGACAGCACTAACCTGGGACACCCTCCTCCAGAGAGGACCTGCCAACGGGAGGCGTGGTCAGTCTGAGCGGCCTGCAGGTCCATCAGGCTGACCACGCCTACAGGAAGTGTCAAGCTGACCACACCTACAGGAAGTAACAGCGCAGATATATAACATGTCACCACCAACACCCGGGACAGTTCTGAGGATGGTTTGCAGCAGCTGAAACATGTCAACAAGGTAAATACACAATATTACTGTATTGTCTTTAAAAAAGAACCCAAGGAATTAAAACATATATATATTACTTATTGTTTTTTTTGGGGGGGGTTTTTGGTGGTTTTATAATATGAAAACACTGTGTATATAAATGGAAATATTAAAAGTGCACTTTATAACTTCTGTGGTGGAGAATGTCATGTACCAGAGACTGATTAATGGTTTATTTTGGATTAGTGTTGATATTTGAGAATTTCGTAGGATGACAGTAGCTCAGCTGGTAGAGCGATTGTTCACTGATCCAAATAATGGGGATTTGAACTGTTCTTACATGAACGCTGTTGTTGTGTCCTTAGGCTAAGGCACTTATTCTACCTCGCCCCCAGAGTCTGAGTACACTGGTGTGTGAATGTGTGAGTGATTTCTTGTTGAAATATGTAAGTGTCTTGAAGGTGGAGAAGCGCTGTAAATGTGAAAATGTGACCATTTTATCATTTAGAATAATTAAAAGTTACATTAAATGTGTGAATATGTAACTTTTCTGGTGGGGTCCCACACCTGCTTGATGTTATTGCTTTACCTGGAATGTCCCATCTAACATGTATTCAGTAAAAGGTGTTTTTGGGGTCCCACACTTGATGTTATTGCTTTACCTGGAATGTCCCATCTAACATGTATTCAGTAACAGGTGTTTTGTATTGCAGAAATACATAGAAAAACATGTTGGTTTTTCACCCTGTTTTCTGGCACTGTTAACACCATGATGTCTGAGTGTGATATGCATTTGTTCACTTCTGTTTCACTTACCACTTTTACCAGCAGAGGGCATCTGACACCTAAAACATTAATTGTAAAACTAAAAACAGGTATAGAAACAGAACACCAGTCGACATTTTTTTGTATTTAAGATAATCAGCAAGTGCGCCAAGCTCCACTTTTATCTCTATGACGAAAGCACTTATAAAGTCATTGTGGTGAATAATTAGAATGTTCACAATGTATAAAGTAAAGGAGGAATAACTCTGGACCACTGCGAAACATTTTTAATTTACAATTCACATTTTTCAGGTTTTTAAGACAGGTAAAGTGTCAATAAATGTATACATGGACATAGTTAACCGCCACTTTATACTTTATACTTTATACTTGATATAAATTTGTATTTAAGATAATCAGGAAGTGCACTTTAACATGCT
>JACN01111678.1:0-23513 GCA_000787155.1 Scartelaos histophorus
ATAAATATTAAAACAACGCCACAAACTGAAGTCGTCTACATATAAATTGGGTACAATCTTTAATTAATTTGAAATTCAGATTTTTGTTTAGTTTATTTTATTTAAAATTGTATAATTGTAATAAAATTTAGCATTAGCATTAGCAAGGGTTTAGTGAATTGTTGTTGTTCATAGTTCAGTCATGGTTGCTTCTTTAATAAGATTTTATTAATTGAAAAATAAAGTGTATTATTGTTTCAAAATGATGTATCGTTTGCTCACAGTTTATGTTGATGAACAATAAAGATTTTTGAATTTAGATTTGCATAATAACAGATAAAACTTTATATTCATACTTTGCAGCTGATGTCATCAACATTCCCCGCGGGTGTGATACTAATTGTAAGCACTGCTCTGTCTGAGACTTACTGATCACAGGCTCCTGAAAATGTGCTGCTTATATTCATTTTTTAATAATTGTTCATTATTCATGCTGCCATAAACTTGTTATTTATTTATTTATTTATTTCAGTAACACAACATGCGGCCGTAAACACAGGCAGAACACCCCCGGCGTGATGTCACTGCAAATGGTCAGTATCTCATAATTATACTTGTGTGTGGTTGTAGGCCCGTCCCGATGTGCAAGTGGACATTTACGAGCGACTTCCTGTTCCCTTTGGCCTAGTGCGGTTTGGAGTGGCCCCGGACCATCCAGAAGTCAAGGTACTCTCCACGCACAATGACGAAGCAAAGCATGACAAATCAGCGTAAATAACTGCATCATAAACATTCATATTTAAGCTTACTTGCACTGACGCAACAACCCCAGCACTATCATGATAACTTATCTAAATGGACAACATTATAAACTACATTCGATAATGGAGATCATTTTCCATGACTAAACTTTCAGACTTTCACTTATGACATAAAAAACATGCACTCTTTTTATTGTTAAATTTTTTTACTCTTTGTTACTGTAATATAACGTGATGTCTGAGCTACTGTGTCCAAGTCATTTCCCTTGTCGATCTTTTGTCTAAGTACAAGTCTTGCCACAATAGTTTGCCCTAATTTGCGAATCCTTTTCAAAACAGTTTTCATGATATTTCCATTTTCTGATATTTGGCCTGCTCCTTACTCTGCTTCCAGTTATAACCCATAGCAAATAGCGACATTAAGCTTTTAAAATCCATAGCAAGGCGTACAAAAAAAGAAAAAATGTATGTAACTGGGATGTAAAATAATTAGCTACACATACAGCCATATAACATTTTTCTATTTCCATTTTTGCTCAAGAGTCTGTTCAAAGCGACAAATCTGAGGACAATCTGGGAATGGACACAGAGAATGGAGAATGGGACTCCAAAAAAATCTGAAAATGAATAACGATACCGGCCTATACTAATTGACGAATCTGTATTGATATCGACCAAAACTGATACTGGCACCGATATATTGTTCATCCCATAGACTGTTTATATGGTTCCAATTTGCTTTGTATAGCGAAACGTTGTTCCTCTTTCTGTAACTTCTGCTGTCAGGCTCCTCATTTTGGTCTTAAAATGTTGGCTCTATGTGATCTTGGTGTTTTTCTTTCGCTTCTTATTTTGTAAATAAAAGAAGAGCTAAGATGAGCTTCATTTGACTGGAGCCAAACACTAGGTAACGTCAGACTCTCTTACTGTGTCTTTCCCGTAGACTTTTTAAAAATTAATCTTTATATAAGCAGTCTTCCAGAACAGTATAGTTACATTTGTATACTTCTCGCAATACAATAAGCAATTAATTGTTATTTTTTGATGAGTATAATCTATGTTGTCTATGGGGCAAAATGAAATTATTGGTCACTGACATGATCTTCTTTACTAATGGGAAATACTGCTTGGTCCACTTCTTTATATACACAGTCTGTGATCCATCGCTAAATCTGAAAACTCCAGAAATGTGTAATAGATTTGGTGTATGTGCCGTGTAAACATAGACAGTGTGACAGTTTGTTATGATTTACAGTGATTGAAAGTTAATAATTGAACCCGTCTACAACTCAAATATCATGTTGTGCCACAGATAATAGAAAAGTCCCTAATGTGAACTTTTCTTGCACAATACTGAGCCAACAAAATGAGCCAATAAAATATTTGATCAGCTCTCCATTACGACAATGATGAAGCAATATAGTAAACAGTAAACCGTAAACTAACAGTTCTGTGGGCGTCCAGATCCTAATTATTTATCTACATTCTTAAAGGTGCTGTACAAAAAACAGAACAGAACTGGAAAATGAAATTAGTTATTTTTAAACAGTTTATTGCTAATTATTGAGATGTGTTTATCAGTGCTTTTCACAACTCTTTGAAACCAGAGAGGAGTTTTGTTATTATAGTTAAGATTAAAACAAACAGTATGCTTCCTGATTATCGGAAAATGATACACTGCTTAAACAAACATGTTTTGTTCAAACACATGGTCCAAGTGCCAAGTATTTCATATTAAATACCCTGCAGGATTAATCACCTATCAATGTGCAATAAAGATGAGCTGAGTTCCTGCAAGTGCCATATAAGTGAATTTAGTATTTTTGTATTTTGTTGTTATTATTATTTTTTGTATTGCACAGTTCATACACAAAGTAATTCAAAGTGCTTTACAGAATAAGAAATACATTAAAACCTTAATTCTAACAGATCAAAACATAATTAAGAATCATTCATTCATTAATTCCCTCCTGTGGGTCACCACCTGCAGAGGGGTTCATAGGGTCTGGGTCTGGTGCACAGAGTAATGGGCAGAGCTGCCCCCGCGACCCAGCCGGATTAAGCGGGAGAAGATGGATGGATGGAAAATTAAAAAAGAGAAAGACATTAAATAAGGGAGAAGAGTACATAATGTAAACCTTTCAGTCAGTTAAATAAACTGAAAGCACTACTCTGTCTGAATTTCTGTCACTCTATTAATCTTAGTTTTAACAGTCTCACCACCATAAATGGCCGACTTTTTAAATTTACAGATACAGTGTAGCTAGCATTGGCCAACAGTTTTTCAGTCACTCTCATCTTAGCCATAAATTGGACCGTGAACACTTGAGTTGTATTCGTCAGAAGCTCTTGAAAATGAGTTGTTTATACCCATTTGTATCACTTTTCAGATGATCTTTTTGTGTGCATTGTGTCACCATGGTAACTGCTGAACATTTTGACCATAGAGATACACATAAAACACCACAAGTGTTATTTCACTGCAAAGTATCAGTATCAGTATCAAAAATTCAGATGATCGGTATCGGTGATTGGCCTCCTGATCGGCGCACCTCTACTTATTTCCTCATTATTTGTTTGGGATTGGCTCCTCAAGTATGTCACATTAATCTCATGTCTTAAAGTGCTTTCAATTGAAAACATTCATGTTTATGGGACTGTATTAAAAAAAACAAACCCTTAATTCTCTTTTGTTTTGTTTAACGAACAAACATACACTTTGGACTCTGTGCCAGTTTTTGTTTCCATTTCAACAGTTCAACATTTTCTGGAGGTGTGATCCTAACTGAAGGCACTGCTCTGTTTTAATACAGTCTAACCATTAACATTGTGCTGATTTGTGGTCTTAAACAAGTCTTGAGTTCACAAACGATTTAAAAAAGTATTTGCATTTTTTGTGCCTTTTTTTTCTTTTTCCTCCCTTCCTTTAGTGAATACAAAATTGGAATTAAAACAACAGTTATTCAAATAAAGAGTTAAAATTCCCTCATCATAAGACCACTGGAAATTATTCTAACCCCCTACACTCTTCTCTCATCCAAAAGGGAAGTTTGCCAGGGGCTCATCCTTGATCTCTGCTCTCAGGAGCTTCTTGTATTCACCCATTGTTCTAGAGCGTGAAACACAGTCAGCAGGATCCAACACATTGAGCATCCTTGTGACCAGAGTGAGATGTGATCGCTGCATGATGGCAGCACTCGGCAGGGTTCCATTGGGAAACTCATAGGTGGCTCGCCGTATATTATAAGGCAGGACTTTTTGTTGGAGCAGGTAATGTCCTAGAGCTGCTGGTAAAAGTCCATGGCACAATTTAAATACAAAACATGCCAGTACTAGTGTCATGTGGCTGGGGTATGGCAGGTAGAGAATGATCCGCATGCATCGCCAACACAGACGTTCGAGACAGTTCACCAGATTCTTTCCTGCACCACATATTGACACTGAGCAGTAGTCTGGCCGAGATCTCATGTAAGAAAAGTTCATTACTTCTTGGTTTAAGTTTAATTTTAAATAACCTCAGCACAAAGATCTCCCCAGTAGCCACTTTACACATTTCTTTGACATGACGCATGCATTTTTAATCATTCATTAATATCACATCTAGGTCTTTTGTCTCAGGGATTATTATAAACCTCAAAAATGGCCCAGTTGTTTAGTAAATTACTGATAGAGCGTTTAGCAAAACATAAACACAAAAAAAACTTGGGTTAAACCTTATTCCCCAAGTGCTGGCCCAGTTGCTTGCTCTTTCAAGTCCATAATTCAAACATGTGATTGCCAGGGTTAGATGTGCACTGGAACTGCTGAACATCCCGCCATAGAAATACATGATATTATCCCCAGTGAAATGTTGTGTTTCTGCTAAGTTTCAGTTTTAGAGAAATGGTGCCTTAATTGTTTAGAAAAAGAAGTTATTCTGGTTCCCAGAACTACTTATGTAAATCAGCCGTTATTGTAGTGACCTGTTTGTCTAAGTTTTACATGAATGCTTTATTCTCTTTGAACAAGTTGTACGAGAAAACAGTTGCATGTTAACAACAATAAAAGCTTTTACTAGCGCGACAGACTTTTTGACGCGTGGGAATCCCTTCTATTTACTTTATTCTATTAGGCAGAAATAAATGAGAAGCCACATAAGGCCAACTTTCTGAGATTTTCTAAATAAACGAAGGCGACATTACAAATATAAGCCATAAGCATGTGCCAATCTTAAATAATCCTCTGTAATTTTAGAAAACAGTGAAAGTATTGCGAAATGTACTGTCATAATTCATCACTTACCTTATACATTCCTAACACGTGAATTATACACCGCAGAAAGCATGCTGAACACGCACTTCCTGAGTCTGAGATAGTAAAATACTTTCTAATTAGATGCAGACAGGAGACTTATTTTGACCTGCTTACACAATGTTTCTGAACTAGGGCAAGACACATTTCAGATATGTTTAATGTTGAACCATGTCGAAACTTTCCAGATTGGAGGTGAGCATGGGCGTCATCATCTCTGGCTCCTATTCGGTTTGTGGCCCCCCCTTAGGCTCCTTGTTTTGTTCTTAAAATGTTCATATTAACCCGCCTTATATGACGCTGGTGTTTTTATTTTACCATTTTGTACGGAAATCAATTCCTATTCCTAATGTAGAACTCAGCTCCAAATTTGGCCCATGATTGCCGGCCTTGGTGAGCTTCATTTGACTGGAGAGGTGCCCTACTGGTGACGGCACACTTCTTTAGCTCGCTTCTTTATACAGATTTTGTGCCGTTGCTGTAAGATTTCATTACATTCATTACGTTACATTTGCGTGCAGATAAGCACCTTCCACCAGAAAAGTAAATATTTTGGCATTGCTGTTGAAGAAAATTCCAAAATCATATGCGGGTCGCTACAGTGGCGTCTTTATCAGTTGAAAGTTCCGTGTTGTAAGGTGATAGACGGTGGGCTTCTGACTGTGGTGTCTGTGGAGGAAGCTGGAGGAGGTGGGAAGTCTATGCAGATTTACATTTGGTGGAATTTCACAGTAATAACAAAAACACCCACATAAGCCCCATTTGGAGGTCGTTGTTTTGAAGGGCCATCCTATCAGTTACAGATGAGATAACAGGAAGGACATAAGACCCCCAAGGACCTTTGACAATATCACGGGTTTCCGGTTTTTAAAGGATGTTATTTTCAGACCTATGATAATATTGTTTTCTCATCACAAACAGACCTGGAGTTGTTTTGCTTAATTCACACAATATTTAACACATGAACCTTACATATTTAGTCTTGTGTTCTTATTTCAAACTGAAAACACCGGATTTGATGTTGTGGTATTACAGGAAGTGCTCCACTGTTTTTTTAAGCTCCGATACACCTACACTGTGATTATTTTGATGATTTCCGGAATTTGAAATCTGTACTGAACAAAAAGTAAAAGGTACCTGTGGAGATGTAGACAGATAGTAATGAAGGATTACTCAATCATGTACGAATGAAACACAACACAATCACATGTTTTTGATGAGGCAATATCATAACATTAAGTGCAATTATATAGATCAGGTGAGGCACCTGAAGATCTTGCACATCATGTAAAAACAGCTATTGTGTTTCTGAAATAGAGCATGATGACATAGCTCTTGTTAGGTCAAACTTGGCTTGAATAAGTAAGTAGTAATAAGAAGTAATAAGCCTGGCTCTTAGGAACTTTTCAAATTGTTGTGTAGGAGTTAATGGTATTTGGTGGCCAATACAAATACGTTTTATAAATAGTTGCTTTGGTTTCAGGTTTGATACACATCTGCATTCTTTTTTTGAGTGCTGGGTGTGGTTGTGGTAATTGCAGTTTTATGCACGTTGCACGTCTTACAAACTCAAACCCTTTCAGTGCTCTATTGTGTTTTTAAACTTCACACACACACCTTTTACTATAATTATTTCAATCATTTCATCCCTGAAATTGCCGATCTCTCCTAAAGGTAAAATGGAGATATCACAAGGTGGAACAGAGCATTCTGAGCCTTGGAGATGGAGACAGACTAATAATGCAAGATGAGGGAACACAGTTATAATAATATTTGAGCACATGTGAATACATTTTGTGTAGCATAGGACCTAAATAAATAATAAAAAATGAAAAAAAACATGCATTCTTATTGTTATCTTTGTCTCCTCTCCACAGATCTGACCAGTAACTTTGGCTTATTCTTCATCTGTTTTGTTCTTTTGGTTTTAGAACGTCATCAACACATTCACGCAGACGGCCAAACATTCCCGATGTGGTTTCTACGGCAACGTGAATGTGGGCAAGGACATCTGCATGGAGGAGCTGAGGCAGGCCTATCACGCTGTAGTACTGGTACACATTTCAAATACTACAAGTAGCGAGCAGTTATATTTGCGTGAGAACATTTTTGAACATACGAGAGTAGTTTGATCGCAAGGCAGGCCTACTTCTATTTATGTAATATGGAGTGTAGGCTATAGTTTGTGTTTGTGTTCTGTCATTATGAACTCTGTGCAGGTTTTTGTTTCATGTTCATTCTATTTACAGAGACATTAACCGTAAACCAGGTCAAAAAGTGCGTATAACAGGTTTGAATGATTCTCTCATTTCTGCTTCATTTGGTGCTATAATACCTACTTTAAACCTACCTTACCTTAAACACAAATTATAATTTTACACCAACCGAGAAGCAGTTTGTGAAGAAAAGTTCAAAAAGATGTTGAAAATTACTGCAAGTAGGGTTCCGTATTGATGACATCACACTGAGGAGAATTCTGTCCAAAATCTAGGCACAATTTCTAATCACAAAACATTTTTCACAAAACATTTTTACTTGATTTCAACAAAGTAAGCCATTTTTGTGTAGTTTAATTTGTCAAATAATAATCTCTGTGTATATTAGACGAGTTTGGGCCTACTCTACATTGTAGTTGTTAGGGAACAGTTATGGAATTCCCTAGTGTGATGTCAAGATTTCCAACCAGGAAGTCAAATTTAAATCCTTAAATGAAAGCCGCTTGCTCCGGTGGGCACGCCACCCACATGACCGCCGAGGACTCGCGACCGCCCCGGCATGCCATCCTCCCTTTCCGATAGCTCCCCAGACTGACAGCTCATCCACCTGAAAAACTGCATACCACACCTTTAAAATTGGAAAACATTTTGACTAGAAGCAAACTATAGACACTAGGCCACAGGTCACTTGACTTTTATGAATAGGAGCACGGTTACTCTTTCTTCCCGACAGCTCATCCATTAGAAAAATTATATAATGCCTTTAAATGTTTCTTAGGAGTAATTGCGCCCCTGCTGGCCAATAGTGAAAAATGCCTAATGTCTGTAATAGAAATTTTTGCTTGTCCTCATGCAGAGAAATTAATCCCCAAATTTGGTCCAAATCCGATCATGTTGATGTTTCATGTCTATGCTAGGGGGCGCTATAGAGTTTATTTAGAGTGTATTATATTTAGGCTGAGATCACACATTAGTGATTCAAATTTCAGCACAATCGGACTAAGCATGTGCATGGAATAATTTTAAAAAAAATTTTGGGGGGGACTCTTTGCGCCCCTGCTGGCCAACAGTGGGAAATATTCAATGTCCATAATGCAATTTCTTGCTTGTAATCAGACATAGAATTGATTTCCCGAATTTGGTCCTAATCCGATAATGTTGACGTTTCATGTACAAGCTAGGGAGTTAATTTTTATCAGATTTCAGATTCAGATTCAGGCCTGGATCCTGCAGTTGTGATTTGAATTTGAGCTCTGTAGACCAACGCCTGTGGCCGTGAGAGCTCATCGAAAAAACAGGAAATGAGGGTGTTATTCGCCGGTGCGTTATGGCCAAACCGTAAGTGCACTCCCAAAACCATGGATACCTTTTCTATGAGTCTATGTGTCTAGATGTGACATGCCAAATCTGAGCTCATTTGGACCAAACCCCGGGGACTTCCCTAAATCTGAACAACGTGGTCAAAACGGCTGCAAATTTTTTGATCCAATATGGCCGACTTCCTGTTTGTCCTAGAGTCATGCTCTAATTCATGTTTTGGCTTGTCTCAATATTCTCTACCACTGTCCCGAATTTCGTAATTTCAAATTTCGCATTTTGGTTTCCCATAGACTTTCAAATTTTGCATTTTCCAGGGGTCGCTGATGAGTGGGATCACTTTGGTCATTGTCGCGATGCCCGTTTTATAAAATTTTTTGTTGGACCGGTCGATCTGACCCCCAGTATGGGGACTTTTCGTCGATATTCAGGCCCTCAAAATCGCGATCGTTTGCAAGGAAAAATAATAAAAGAGTGTAAGAAACCCACGAAGAACAATACCCCGCACCAGTACTTCGTCACTGGCGAGGGTAAAAATGCCCAGACTGAGAAGGAAAATGTAAAATGTTTTGTCAGATCCTAAACATAACGATCTTAACGCTAATGTATAATATATAATGTGTAGAGTTATGGAGCAGAGGGCAACAGGACTATGGGAGTACCCGGAGAGCACCTGGCTGGGGTATACTCAGCGAAGGACTTTGTGGGCTGGTACAACGGGTTGCCCAGCTGTCGACAGGTACGCATACTCGAGATTGTGTAGTACTTTTTGAAGTATTGAGTATTATTTATAGTATTGTGTGTGTGTGTTCACGTAGCTAAGTCCAGACCTGAGCTGTGACACTGCGGTGATCCTCGGGCAGGGGAACGTAGCGCTGGACGTAGCACGCATCCTTCTCGCTCCTGTTCAGATGTTAAAGGTGAGAAATGTATGAATTCTAACTGTGACTGTAGAATATATTTGGTGCATATATATTTTATCTACACATTTGTTCAGTGGTTGGCTCAGTTAACACTTTTCAGCTGATGTCAGGTGACCAGACGTCCCTGTTTACCCACGACAGTCCCAGTTTTGAGCCCTGTGTTTCCTGCCCCAGCAGATTTACCCAAAACCACTGATTTGTCCCAGTTTTTTACAAGAAATGTCCCAGGTCTCCCTATTTTTGACCAGTTTGATTCCTACCACAGTAAAGAGAGGCATAAATTGTCATCTGTTTTGGTAAAATACAGAAAAGCTGATTAATTATGACCAAAACACAAAGAAAATGTGACTATAATTACTCAGATTAGGGCAAAGTGCAGAACAATTTCCTTCCCGTTTCACAATATTATTATTACCAACCAACCCAAACCAGGAATGTCCCAGTTTTTTTTATTTTGGAAAACTGGTTACCCGTGTCATCAACATTCCTTGTGGAGGTGGATGCACTGCTCTGTCTGAAGGAAGACTTTAATTAGAGTTTTGCTTGAATGCATCAAAATCTGACTATTAAGAATTGAGTTAGTTGGAATTGCAACAGTTGAGTTGATTTTGGCTGTTTAAGAAGTCAAATTACAAGTACAAGTATAGGCTAGCTCGCATTGGACTCTGAAGCGCTTGTTTTGGTAATAAATGCATTTATTTTTTTGTTTGTTTTCTTGAGTTTATAATGTGTAGGTTTTAATGCGTATCAGAACAATATTGCAATACTTGTGTTGTATTACTTGGTATCAGATCATCACATCTTCAGAAACATTTAGATGAGAACATTATAGAAGCAGTTATTAGTAACGTCTGATACGGTAAGATGTAGAGCCAACTTTGATAGTTCACCAGTATAGTGATGAACAAAGTGGGTGGATATAACAGAACACACATTCTTTCACATTCATATTTGTGGTTGAAAATCAGCTTCATGGCATGCAGTTATTTTTTTTTCCTATTATTAGTTGTCTCGTAAAATGAGTCTTACTGGAAAGTGTCTAACTGTTATGTCATCCACACAGTTTAATTATCACAAACTTGTTTATTTAAAATATTTGTGAAGCACACACAGTGATTATGATCTCTTTCCAGCGAATAGATTAAAATGTCACCTCCCGCTCCACAGCAACAGAAAAAACACACTACTGTCAAGTCAAACAAAGCAGTCAACTGAACGAGAGACATATACAACCATGTTACAAATGTGGACTTTTGATTCATTTTTCAGAAAACGGACATCACAGCCCCAGCTCTGGAGGCCCTGGCTGAGAGTCGCGTGAGCAGAGTTCTGATCGTGGGCAGGAGGGGCCCGCTGCAGGTGGCTTGTACTATAAAGGTAAGGAAACGTATTGTTAGTTAAAGCATAGACTGTTTATATAAGTGGACATAGCTAACACAGCAGCCACAGTGTTCCAAATAGGAAGTGTTCATGGGCGCACTTTAGGCTCCATCAACTTCACTTTACATTGAAAACCTGTGGCCCCTTTCTCGTAACTGCTGCTCATCATTTTGGTCTAAAATGGTTGTATTAACCTGCTCTACATGATCCTGTTTTTTATTCAACATAAAACTTTGGTCACTTGTGCATTCAAAAGTGTATTATTAAAGGGACAAGATGCACTTTGTTCTCTACATAAACATCACTTTGAAGAGGACATATGACGCTTTTGTCTGCTCTATAGTTAAAATCTCTCGTGGATAATTCTATTATAAATTGCAAATTTTAAATCTTGATGTTGATCTAAAATGACTTAATAAAAGATATACATGCTCTGACTTGCTTTTGAAAACCACGGTGCGCATTGGGATCCTATGTGTATCACAGATAAAGAAAAGAAAACTGGCGAATGAAGTAAGTGCAGAGCAGTGGCCGTGTGCAGACGGTGGTGAAGACGGGGGTTGATCAGCAAAATGCATCTTCAATATGAAAGATTAAAGAATGCTCAAAAATGCACAAATCACCCTAAATACAGCTTCAACAGGGTAAATGGTGAAAGGAAAGTACTGTAACATGGTTATAAGCTTTAAAAAGACTGGTTTGAAGAATAGATCTGCTTTAAAAAAAAAATTAAAAAGTCAATGAAAACCAGGGATTTTAACTAAATAACTTTCGTGACAGTCTTGACAGTCTACTTCACTGCCTGAAAACCACCAATGATACAGGAAATGATTTTTTGTGTAATGATATACCACAGGGAGAGGCACCACATGTATGCATACACCACAGTAGTAGCAGGGTGAACAATGGCTGTAAACAGATAATTGTAATTGCAGTATTACAATACCAAACAGTCTTAAAATGAACAGAATTAGTTCATTTGCGACAGTCCAAAGTTACTCCTCACTTCAATACTAAGAAAGAGACTCAATACTCAATTCCAATACCACAATCATAATAAAAGACACTATTTATTTAGACAATAGAATATGAATTTCAACATTAAAGGTGCACAGTGTAACTTTTCTGGTGGAAGGTCTGTTACCTTGTTGCTTTGTACACATTGCTCTTCAGTAACACATTAAACGTATTTGTCTTCATGGAGACAAAAAAGTGAAACCTGTGATTGAATAAATGTAAGATTGATACTTTTTAATGTTACTCTAGAACATTTCAGGCAAAATCTCCATGGAAAAAAAAAAACAGATGACAGACCCTCCACCAGAAAAGTTACACAATGCACCTTTAAATCATAGTACTTTCTTTTATATTATTTTGTGGCCTTATATCCAAATCCATTCATTTCTATACAACATTTTACAAACAACATTTTAGAAACTTTGCATTCATACATGCAAAGTTTCCAAAGTGGTGCACAGAGATCATAAAATGTAAACAACAAAAAGGTAAATTGCTAAAATTTGGTCATACCATATCATACTAAAACAATAAAACCAGTCAAATTAAATAAAAGTAAAAGCATAACAATGATAAAACAGCAGTAAATAAGTAAAATAAATAAGAGACACAGAGGATTACACAACTCATGCAGTGTTAAAAGCCAGAGAATAAAAGTGGATCTGTGTAATCCTTCAGTTGTAGGTTCCATAGGCGTAAACTAGTCTATGATCACATTTTTATACAGCGCTTTTCCACCTTCAAGGCACTCAAAGCTCAAAACATCAAGGAACCACTCGCCCAAACACGCACATATTCATACACCAGTGTGCATAGACACTAGATACTAAAGCACATTGCCCAAGGACACGACACATTATCTGTCGGAGCTGGAATTGCTCATTCTGACCGCTGTACTAATGATGGTTTTTCGTTGAAAGTGACCAAATGACCTACTGGCACCCACTGTCATGTGCTCCAGATCATTCTAAAGCTATTCCGAAAAGACTCATTTTTGTCCTTTGAATGCGACTTTTTTAGTATGAATACCTTATCAAACGAGTATCTAGCTTTGATACTAACTTTCCTATGCCTGATTGAGATACTTTTGACATAATTATGACCTAATTATTCACTGCAATGACTTCCTAAACCTTTTGCCCCTGTTGTGCTACATTTGCAAAATGGAAATGCCGGAGAGCTACTCAAGAGCCGATATAAGAGGGCAAGCCTTAGATGTTGCACAGTTAGACGCCCATTAAACATAAAACCATTAACAATTTATTAGTGCACAAAGTAAAAATTTACAGTGGTAATTCATAAAATGTTACACAACAGAGTAGCTCCTAAGTTATAGGTTAGAGACCCCTGTCCTAAACACTTTTAAAAACTGCGAGACCAGTGTGGAGTTCTTAATTCTTGGACAATAAAACACTTTATAACTAGACACAAGAACTGCTTTATATTATACATTATATCTGTACCTGCACAAGACACATTTTGCTCAAACACTTGGAAAAAATCAATCATATCCATGCCGTATAAACTATCTTAACCACAAAGACTTTCACAAACTACTTTCCAGAATCTGTAACAGGATTGTTTGTTTATAGTTATATAGTATTATGAATGGATTTATATTAGCCTAATTTACCCTGTTTATTTTAACATGATTGATAGAAGGCACAGCAGGTGTTTACTCTGAGTAGGAGTTATTGTTGGCACAGCAATTTGTTCAGTACATGAACCAGCTCATGTCGTTCTTTGAAAACACATTCTTCTGATTACACAACATAATGATGATCCAAGATCAAATCAAGGTGATTCTGAGAGAAACTGGAGACATTTTTTCATTGCTCTGTCATATGAAATGTACACAATCTGTAAAATGTTGTTGAGCTAGATTTAATTTTACTTAGATAATCATAGGAAAAGAAAACTGAAAAATTAAAAAACATGTGTTTTTGCTTACCAGGAACTCAGAGAAATGGTGAACCTGCCTGGGACCAAACCTGAGATGGTGGCAGCTGATTTTGAGGGCATCGCTGAAGCACTTAAAGGTATCATGCACTCTGGGTACATATATGTTTTTTAAAGAACTGTCTGTGTCTTCTTACTGTTTGTTTGTAAAAAGGTGTCTTAGCTAGTCAATACTAAAACAAAACCAAATTAACCCTTCCTGAATAGCTTTAGAATCATCTTGAGCTGTATCAGAACAAGTAGAAGAGCCCATAGACTAGTATACACCCACTGACACTGTGGAACCTACCCGTACCACTGAGGGACTTCAAAAACCAACTGGATTTCAGCCTTGAACCTGGCAGTGATGCACCAATCCAGCATGTCTTTCCGATCCCCAATATCAACCCATACACTGCAAAAAAGCTTGGCCAAAATGTAAGATATAAACACTTAAATCTACCAGAAAATCACTTAAAATAATGAAATGATCTGTCCATGCAAGATCGTTTTCCTGGACAAGTTCTCCCTCTAGACTAGAATGAAGCAGTCTCAGAACGAGTAAATAGGTAATAAATCTGAAAACAAGATGAATAACCTGATCAGAGAAATTTGCACAAAACTGATACAAAGATGCTGCTACTTAATATAAAAAAAAAATCAAATATGCTTAGACATTCTGGGTCGGCTTCAATAAATAAATGGTCTTGTTACATCAATTTTTGTTCAACCACGGCATTGGCTGAACCAGTATTTGGACGCTTATGGCCGATTTTGTAAACTTTTCAGTATCGCTGATCAGTGTATCCCTAGAAACCAGCCGCCTAAATGAGAGATTTACTCTGAGCTCTTCTCTTGACCCCTCCGTTCCCATGGTGATGTCATATGGTAATACAGGAAATGTGCCACTATGTTTTTAAACTCCACACATCTTCACTAGAATCATTCGGATTTCAAAATGTAGCCATTAACTTGAAAACTACTTTATGCCGTAAGCTGGAATGGAGAATACGAACACTTAAACTATCAGAAGATGACTTGGAAGTAGTGAAATGATCTGTCCTTACAACAAGATCATTTTACTTGGCAAGTTCTCTTAAAATAAACTACCTTAAGACTAGAATGAAGCCGCCTCAGAAATAGTAAGTAGGTAAGAAATCTGAAAACAAGATGAATAACCTGATTTTAAAATCTTGGCCAGATCAGAGAAGTTTGCAGTGTAAACAAAACAAAAAACAACTCCATGTCTGTTTTTGAGGAGGTAATGACATAAAAAGATGACTAGAAGCTCACAAGAGTCAATTTTGTGTAATATAGGAACTTTAAACAATTTGAAAATACAATGCACCATAAACAAATTGTAAAGTAAGAATCTTTGCATGTGTTTGTAAGTAGACACGAGTTAGACGCATATCCTCCATACATGTTAACCACAGCGAGCCTTATAGCGAGCCTGTGGTTGGGCAGAATGGGAACTTATAGAACAAAGATGCTGCTTGAGTCCAAACACAGGAAATGACACATGTGACACCTCAGAGCACGGTGAAGGCTGTGCAGATAAAACTCATTTAGAAAACCTTGAGCGCTAAGCTAAGGCACTTCTGACCACAGACGAGATTAGCTGTTTGCAAGCTCTGACAGGAAATTAACACGTCTTCAGATATTGGCACCTGTTTTTGCACTGTGACAGACAAAACGGTATTTAGAAATGTTATGAGTTTGTTAAATAGACTTGTCTCCTCGCTGGTGGACAAACTGATGGTCCTATATTACGCAAAATCTTTAAGTCACGTTAAAAAACAGACCTGAAGTTGTGTTTAGTTTCCTTCATATGTTTGAGTAATCCTTTATTATTAGTCTGTGTACATCTTCCAAAGCTCAGAATGGTCTGTTCCACCTTGTGATGTCATGAAGTGGTAGTTTTCAAGTTAATAGCTCCTTTTACCTTTTATATAGTAGAGATTGGCAATTCTAGGGCTGAAATTATCCAAATGACTCTAGGTAAGGTGTAGTTCAAAGGGTTAGGGTCAGTGACTTTAAAGGCACAGTGGAGACATCACAAGGTCGAACACAGTTTTTTCCATTTGAAAGAGGAACTCAGCCTAGATCTGCATTATGTTTAATTATGTTTAATGCACAAACCCTGCAGATTTAGGCTGGGTGTGTGAATGAAACAAAACAGAACTCCAGATCTGTTTGTGATAAGGAAGCCACATTGACATGACTTTTGATGCCTTTCAATGCATTGTATTTAAACTTAAAAAGTGAAATTGTGCAAAAACTACAAGAGATATCAATGCCATTTTTGCTGTGCAAGTAGAGCTTGTGGACCTGTACAAAATGCACTTGGAATCTTGGTTTTATCAGGTTCTATGTTACATTTATACATACATTTCCAAATGCTGTTTCAGTTGCTGTGTGCACCTTTAGACCAGCTATGCAATCCTGCTTTAGAAGTGAAAGAATGTTAAAACGACACTGTGTCAAAGGAATGACACGATTTCAGGCCTGAGCTCGCTGTAGAACAGAGTGCTGTTGCCAGAGCAGCCCCATGACTTTTGATGCATTTCATTTGTGCCTAAACTTAAAAGTGAAATTGTGAGAAAACTACAAGAGCTATCAATGTTACATAACAGAAGATGGCGTGATATGGGCCCATTCATATGATTGTGATACTGGTATTCTATTACAAAACGATAAACAGTAATTACATGTTACACCTGCTCGTGTGCAGGTCTGTAATTAGTGTTAATCAAAACGAAGAAGTGTGATAAATACAGAGGCCAAGAATAAACTGTATAAATTCCAAATGCATGAAACAGAAGTGTGTTTGGTATAGATGTGGTGCGTCCGAGGAAGCGTCTGACAGAGCTGTTGTTGAAGACGGCACTGGAGCCCCCTGGGGAGAAGGAACAGCAGAGGAGGAGTTTGGCCCACAGGAGCTGGGGCTTCCTCTTCTACAGGAGTCCTCTGGAGGTGGTCCCGGACCCCAGTGGAACCCGGACCGCTGCTCTCAGACTCGCCGTCAACAGGCTGGAGGTACAAGCAATACTTTTTTACTGCAATCGCGGGGAGCAGAGTTTAGCCCAGCCCACGATGTGACCCAGAAAGAACTGACTTAACAGGAACTGCAGCAGGTGATGCTGTTAGGCAAGTCGCTCACACCAAAAACTACAGTCACATGCTAGCTCACGTTCTCCAACAGTTTTTCAGTTAGTTCACCTTTTAATGAAAATCAAACTCAAACAGCACCATGAACGTTCGTATCATTCACAGGCCCATAAAAATGTATTTGTATCCATTTTGTATTTTTCAGACAATCTTGAAAGTTCTTTGGCAGTGTTTACTAATGTGTGTATTGTGCCTTTATGGTAACTGCGGAACATTTCCCCATAGGCATACAGGTAGAACACCCCCAGCGTGATGTTACCACAAAGTATCAGTAGAATTGCACACAGTTGACAGACAGGAGACAGAACACAGACAAAACAAATACATTTAATAATAAAAATAAATAAAAACAAGGCAGGGGTGATCTGCATGTATGTCTGTGGTGGAATGTTCAGCAGTTACCATGGTGATGTAATGGCCACATTACAAAGACTAGAGAAAAAACAAAATGGATTTAAACAACACATTTTCAGGAGCTCAAGTTGGCTCATTTCAGCTCGCTAATAATCTAATAATCTCCATGGAAACAACTAGGCCAGCTGTTTTTTTGGCGATAATGCTGCTTTCCAGACCCGTTAACAGAAATTTCGGGGCCTGGGGCAATAAGTCATACATAGGCCCCCCCTAATATAAACTGATGGGAAGAGGGTCCAATTCTGCGTCCCTAAAACCTTGGATCCCTATGTCGTTCTCTCGTCTACAGCTGTGGTTTTAGTCCTTGTAGGTTGGATTTTCTGAGTTCTCCATTCAGAAATTAATTAAATTGAAACTCGGGCAACATTTTGCACCTTCAAGCTGGTTCAGAGTTAGAAAATCCAACATGGCTGTGCTCTGTGTACTGATAAACTTGAATATCTGATCGCACTTGTGTGTTTTTTTGCATTTAGTTACCATTAGTAGGATTTTAAGTCATTATTGTACATATACTGTAATGCGCTTGTCATTACTTTTCCGACTTGAGCACTGAAACTCAGAGAAAACGTCACTTCGAGGTCTGAGCATAAATGGAAGGCACCGTAAAAACACGTGTACGATACAATAAAAATAACTATCAATCAGATTTGCATTAGAATTGACTTCCTGCAGGGTAATTCTTTATTTCATTGACATTTTATTTTTGTATTTGACCTCCAGGGCTCGGGAGAGGGGGCCCGGGCGGTGCTGACCGGAGAGGAGGAGGTGGTGCCCTGCGGTCTGGTCATCAGCAGCATCGGCTACAAGAGTCTGCCCATAGACCCGTCCGTGCCCTTTGACCCCAGCAAGGCCGTAGTCCCTAACGATATGGGCCGGGTTACGCAGGCTGCAGGTACAAAGCACACAAAACGAAATACTACAATGCAATAATAATACTGCAATTACCTGAGTTCTCACTGGAGACGCTAAACAAATGGGCCTGAGGCTACTTTTTTTCTAAACCCCAAAAAATGCCTTGCAGTGCAGACACACAGTCCAATTTGAATTTAATTTGTTAATCTGATCATTTATGTCAGTAGGTTCTTTTTTCAGAGGTTGGACTGCTGCCTGCGGTCTTCCTCAGAGTCACGTGATGTGTCGGCTCAGATGATTTATTCAGGTTTTGGCGCCGTCTTCTTTCCCCGTGGAGGCAGGACGACAGCGCCATCTGCAGTCCGATTTTCTCAGGAGCGTATCCCAGGTGGTGTGTGAGAGCAAACCTCATTGGACCAGAGGTCAACGAACACCGTCTCCGGATTAAAGAGGCAATTGAAATACATAAACGTGCGCCTACGATGATAAACCGGGACGAGGGGGCTTCTTTACTCTCACACAGCGCCAAAACCTGTATAAATCAGCTGTCTGGACACGTCACAGGAACATCACGTCACCACTCTGACGAAGACCCGTTGGTGTGCAGCTGAACCTGTCATGTCTGAAAGAAAAAAATAATCTAATAACACACACACACACAAACACACACATCACAGTTGAATTAGAATTACAGTTTGAATAGTCACAAATATTGCAATTATTTAAGTTTCACATCAAGTAACAAAATATCCTGTTTATTATGTATAAACCTTGGTAGCATATGGAGCAGTACTTTAAAGGTCCTATATAGACTCTTGTGAGATTTAAGTCAAGTGGAGTAATTCTTTATTATTAGTTTGTCTACATCTCCAAAGCTCAAACTGCTAAGTTACACCTTGTGATGTCATGAAGCAGTAGTATGAAGTAGTTTTCTAGCTTTTGTTCAGAAGAAATCAACAATTCCAAAGCTAAAATGATCCAAATGATTCTAGGGAAGGTGTATGGAGTTTAAAAACACAGTGCACTTGTGACATCTTTAAGTGGAACAGAACTCATCTTAAATGTGCAGGGTTTGTGTATTAAACAAAACACAACTCCGGATTCAGGTTAGTTTTTGTGATGAGGAAACAAACATATATCAGAAAATAGCTTTAAGATCAACGGGAATATGTTTCATATAACTGTGTATAACTTTCAAAATCATAAGACAGAAAATGTCTTTTTTTTTTATTTGAAAAGCTGACAGTTTTGGCTTTCCAAGTATATTTCCGGCATTCTTTTACGTCACATGTTTTTATGTCCAAAAAGTTTCATACAAAACACACATGTAGCAAACATGTATAGAGTGTGAATTTTATTTTCAGTTTTTTTGTTTGTTTGTTTTATATTTTTGGCGTTACAGCTTTTATTACAGCCATATGATACAACTAGAGCCTGCAGACTGTGAAATGTTGTCAGGTTGTAGTGAAAAAAGGATGTATAGCACTTTGTTATGGGGTAAAAGGGGGAGTTTTAATAGCAAAATTAAGAAAAAAATCCAGACGAGGATAAATGTACTAAAATACTGGTACTAGGGTTAAAATCTAGTAGGTTTTTGGTTAGGGTTTAGGTTAAGGTAGTGACTGTTGGGGTTAGAATGAGTCTTCAGAAAATGAATGAAGAATGAGTATGTGTTGTAAGCGTGTAAACTTAACTGTGCATGTGTGCGCTCAGGCCTGTACGTGAGCGGCTGGTTGAAGACCGGTCCCACTGGGGTCATAGCCACCAGCATGAACAGCAGCTTCGACACGGCTCGCTCCCTGCTCGACGACATGGGCTCCGGGGCTCTGGACGTATCCACACACAAACCTGGAGCCGACGGCATCCGAGCGCTGCTGGACCAGAGAGGTGAGAGGGAACAGACACGGCAAAAGTCCCACACCACCTCATTCAATGTGTTTTTTTTATTGTTATTAAAGACAGTAGAATATAAAAACATAAAAGCATAGAACAATACCTCCAACAAATATAAAACAACAAAACAAATTTAATTGGATAAAACAAAAGTAATGTGGTAGTGCAGCATAAACACACTCTTTATATATATATTTTGGCCAATTTATAATTTAATTTCCCTTTCTCTCTTTTTTCCCCCCACTTTTTAATACTCATTTTTAGTCACTATACTTAACTAATATTATTTTAACCATTCCTTTCATCATCTTTTACTTTTTTACAATCTTAAAGCATCAAATATAGTCATCAAATATATAAAGTTAGATATAAGAATTTATGTAGCAAAGGAAAAAGGTAAATAATATTTTTATATACATTTTATATTTAAATCCTCAAAGTAGGCACCCTTATTTACTCAAAAAATATTTACATAAAATATACAATATTTACATAAAAATATAATTTATCTTAACTTTATGTGTATATAGCACATTTTATAAATAAAACATTGTAAAACATTTAACTTTTAAAAAGTCAGCAGAACTAATAGAACTAATAGATAAAAGAGTAATAATAAAACCAATAAATAAAGGCGGTACTAAAAAAATAGGAAAAAAATAAATAAAAATAGAAAATAAATAAAAGACACAGGGCCACTCGACTCATACGGTGTTAAAAAAAAAATTCTAATAAGACGAGACTTAAAACACTGTGGGGGCTGTTGGGACGTGGGGCTTTCCAGAGTTTGGGGCCGACCACAGAGAAGGTCCTGTCCACCCTGGTTAAGCGCTCGAGGGTGTAAATCTGGATGAGGTCCGAGACGTATTGTGGGTCCAGTCCATTCAAAGCTTTAAAAACAAACAATAAAATCTTAAAATCAATTGTAAAATCAACAGGAAACCGGTGCAAAGACACAAGGATTGGGGTTATTTGATCTCACTTTTTGCAGAATTCAGGACTAAGTGCAAGTAATAAATTGCAATGAAGTGTAGTACTGTTATTTCACTTTACTTTCCTACATAATTCCTTCCATATGTATCTAAAATGTGTAAGGTAATAAAAAAAAAAAAAAACAAAACAAAAAACACACTACCAGCCAAAAGCGTTTAGACACAATTGTCAAAAATGAAAAATCCCAAGAGATGTTATTTATATTGGCGTAATTCTCCAGGAATAAAACCAGTGACGTTCTCTGACTGGGAGAAGATCGACCAGGTGGAGAGTCGGAGAGGAGAGGCCGTGGGGAAGCCCAGGGAGAAGCTTCTGACCGTGGAGGAGATGCTGAAGGTGGCACGGGCTTAAATACTTCTACATGCTGCTTATACAAATGGTTATGACAAAGTACATGACTGAAAATGGCACTTACATTTAAAAAGTTACTTGTACCTTAACGCTATTTTTATATGGGATAATAATATAAGAAAATACTTGAATAGGGTTAGTTGTGTTTCAGTTATATTTTATATGTGGTGTGTAATGTTTGTGCACTTAATGTATTAATAGTGCCAATCAAAGAATTTTTACTTATTAAAATGTCTTAAAACACTGGTTGAGCCCTTGATTTTTATGTATTTCTCTATTACACGGGAACTGTGAACTTTTATTGCTTTGTTTGGCAATCTATATAGCATTTCATAAAAGATTTTATTGCTCAAAAGTGCCTTGGTAAACATGCATTCCACTTACATTCTTATTGTCAGTGGGGTTGGCTATTCGCAGATCTGAGCTGTAACTTGGTCTGTGGCGTTTCCTGCAAGTCTCCATAGTGATAAATTCAATGCCACACTGAGACCAGTGAGGTGGATATGTAGAATGAATATTTGTCAGGAAACACTGCCCCCTGCTGACAAACTACACATACAGCAGAATGTATCCTGGACTGAAAACTCAAAAGTACTTTTATTTATGTTTGAGACCTGCTGAAAAGGCAGAACGGCCACAGAGTCGGTGCTAGTGCAGCCTCTGCAGCTCAGGGAGGGAATTCTAGAGGTTCTGGACTTTCACATGAGGCATATTCTGTCCATATACTGAGAGTGAGACAAACTTGTATGTGATCTGTTCATTAGTCCCCCGCCAGATGGTAATAGGCTCCGTAAAACTTAGTAAGTTCATGTAAAAGTCAATGCGTTTAAACAAGCATTCAAATAGTCATATATTTACATGATCAAAAAAAATGAAAAAATAGATGTATATAAACCATCGCTCTGTGGAAAACAGCATTTAGTCAAACTGTGTTCACCTCCACAGCCTCACATCACTGAAACTCAGTGCCACAAGCATTAAGAGGCCCCGTCATTTCAAACTTTTAAAGCAAATGCCAAAAAGTGGCTAATTTAATCACAAAAATGTGAGCACTAAATGCTCTTTTCCTCAGAGGGAAGGTGCAGTCCCCCCAGAGCTGCCTCTGGTGAGCCTCTTAGATTGGACAGTTACAAAGGAGGAAAGAGGAGGTGGAGGTAAACCATGCAGAAGTTTATAAACTAGACCAATATGACGTCGTTTCAGAAGGGTTTCCCAACTCAGGAGTTTGTGTTTGTGGAGGATGTGACCTTTGCTTTCAGTGCTTGTGTGTATTTCATAAACTTCAATCTAAATCCATTTTACATTTTACAAATTTTACAAACAAACAAAGCATTTTCCAAAGTGCTGCACAGAGATCATGAAATGAAGACTACAAAAAGGTACATTTCTAAAAAAATGTAATTATCAATCCACCAACACCAGTACAAACGTAGCAAAGTAAAACCTGCCAAATAAATGAATAAAAGACATAAAGGACCACAACTTGACATATCACTGTGTCTGCCATTCATGAATCAGTGCTACTTTACCCAGGGTAAATAATTTTCCAAATAATTTCCCTTGTGGATCAATAAAGTTCGTCTGCGTTATTGAGCAACTCTTTGGCATGAACTGCCAAAGATCCAGATCCACCCGGACCATCCGTGACCATACAAAAAGTGGTGCCAGTTCTTATCAGACCCTCCTCCATATGTCCTTACAGTTGTGTCTCCACACTGGGGGCGGTCCAGAGCAGAATCAAAGCCCGTCTGTGTGTGAGTGGACCATAGCACAGCTCCTCTTTCACATGATCTGTCTCGAAACTCAAGGATTTGACTCGACAAACAAACAGGTAAGAACTCCAGGACCAAACACAGGTCAGAGATACAGAAGAAAATGGATAAGAGTGTCATAAACAGTGTTGGGCAAGTTACTTCAAAACTGTAATGCGTTATTATTACTGTCATTTCAAAGTCATTTGTTACATTACAGTATTTGAAATGAGGCATTACAAAATAACTGGAATTATGGATTTGCCA
>KN492924.1:3095-39130 GCA_000787155.1 Scartelaos histophorus
GTTTCATGAGTATTTGGTCCCAGTCCATCCCTGTTCCTGTACAGTCTTCTTTGATGTAATTATTTCTTTAAACAAAGCTGGTGATATTTCAATGAGAAAATGTGAAATAAATCTTTTACTCATCTTGAACGTGGCTTTATGTTATTTGTGCACCTTGTAGATGTATGAATCAAGAACAACAAAGCAAACAACATTTTAAGAAGTTCACTGAACAAATTAGATGATTCTGAAATATTTATATAAAAGCAGAGCCATGGAAGAAAGGTTTACAGAAAAGTGTAGAGTAAAATGCAGTTGTCAGTATATACTGTTGCCAATTATTACTCCAGCTGTAATAGGGGAACTATTTTATCAAAATGTTGTTGTTGAGATAAGAAAATGAGATGTTATAGACTAGAAAGAACATTCTTCATAATCAGCGTATGTTATATCATGTGTTCTATCCGCTGTTTGAGACATTGTGATCAGTATAAATAAAGGAGGATTGTGATTTGGAGTCGAACTCCTGTTTGCTATGACGTCACCTGAGCTTTAGTTTATCAGATCACCACTAGAGGGGAGCACACACACACACACAGGCCAGCTCCCTTTTATAACTGAGGGGGAACTACCCCTTTCCTTTGCCTCCATTAAACTTAGTTTGTTTAGTTTTTTTCTAGATTTATTTCCAAAATTGATTTAGTCTTTGGCTATTGAATGTACTGAGAGGGTCCCTGGAATTTAGTTTTGACTGATTTGAGATTCTGCATAGTAAATCTAAACATAAACTAAGGGTTTCAGAATAATTATAACAAATTAGTGCAGTTACTCCAACAGTTAACAATTTAGAATTAAATAATGATTTTTTTAAATGTAAAAAGACACAACATGTTGTATATAACAGGAGGCTATGTGGTTTCCTTCTCTTCTTTTTCTCTCCAGAACACACACATGTAAGTGCTGACGCACACCCTTCCGACACAGTGTCCTTCCTTCATTAGACTCAGTCCTGCTCCTGTGATATGAAATGTGACACGGACAATTTGCCTCCCAATCCGTCAGAGGCACCTCGGACTGGGACTGTGGGGAGGTGGACCACCGGGATATGCAGGTAAACTACGGTCACCCACAGCCTCAGCCTGATCACCACAGGAACAATGCGCATTGTGCAGAGTCTATGGTACACGGTACATGGTACTATGATACACTTGAGTTTGTGCATCGTCTAATTCCACTTCTACTCAAAAACTCACCAATAATCAGGCTCAAGGTCTGGAAAGGGATTTGAATTTACCCAGTGGAAAACTGCTACAGATCCTCATCCTTTCTTTTCAAGTTCTTATTGTATTATTTGTGATATATCTGTCATAAAATATTATCCTCCGGGATTCAGCAGTTTGCTTTTTATGAACGCAGTAAAGACTAGAGTGTGTCTGGAAGTCTCCCAGCATGCACTTGGCTTGAGCTGTTCAGATCTCTGCTACAAACTCTAACTTATTGTTCTGTGCTGCTGAGACTTCTGTGTGAGATCTCCAATAGATTACAGGCTCTTCACTGGAGAGACATTTCAGTTTAGTTTGAGAATAGCACAGTTTCCAGCTTCAAGATGTACAGACTGTAAAAAGTAGCTGAACAATGATTTAGAAAACATTTAATGTTAAAATCATATTGCAAGGCTGCAATTATTTAATATCCCTTCAAACAATAAATTAAAATATATTATGAAAACCAGCTTCCCCTGCAGTTTAGGGCTTTACAAATACTTTCTGAAATGGGTAGGTGTGTTTTGAAGTGCATCTATGTTAATTCTCCTCTTCTAAATATGGTACAACGAGCAACATGGATTAAATCTTGATTTGAAAACATCACAAATCTAAATGCAACACTGTCTTTGGAGCTACTGCAGCCATAGAGGGATGTATGTTTAGTTTGTACATTGATTGTAGGACTGTAATGCTGTTTATTGGGTAAATAGTAACTCTTAGGAGAAATGGTTGCAAATTGAGTTATTTGTCCCATTATTAAAGATTTAACTACATTTAGCTTTTTTCCCCACATGCTGAAAGGCACTGAGTAAAGTTTTAGCGTTTTGTTTGTGTTTTTTAGGTGTCAGTCTTGCACGGTTAACCTCCAGAGATGATTTCCCTGACGTTGACAAAGCTCTGAATGGGACGTCTCCTGATAGGATCCCATCACAGCTTCTAATGACCGACATCAGTCACTCAGCACAAGCTCAAGAGGTCAGAGCAGGAGAGGCTGCTGAGTCTGCCCATTGGGACCTGCTAATATAAGAATACTTTAAAGTAAGAATTTGGTCAGAAAAAATTATAAAAGTACTACAAAAATCATATCATCCTAACCCCTGAGATACTACTAGTACTATCAACTTTTTTTTCTTTTCTTTTTTTTTTTTTTGCAATAAATCTATGAGTATGGCCACTACTGCTCTTTCAACCAGGGAAGCAAAAATATAGGTTATAATAGATATTTGTTAGGGAAGTTATGGTTTGTTTAAGATAATGACTGAAAAAGGCTCAGGCAGAAGCAAAACTTATTTGCTACTCCCGGTGCTTCTGCTGCTGTTAAGAATGGCCTGTCCACAAAGAGAATACCACTTTCCTCCCATTTTGGCCCAAGAGTCTGCAAATCACATTACAGGAGGCGGAGAGTTTTAATTCTGGTCTGGCAGCATGTCACTCTCCCTGGCCCTGCAGTGCTACCCGTCAGCACTCAGGGTGATAAATAACCCCATAAACAGTAAATCCAAGGGCTGCAGTCTGGAGGAAGAGGAGGAGAAGGAGGAGACGATGAAGGTTTTCTCAGACCTAAATGTATGGAATAGCTACAGCAGGACAAAATCAAGCCAAGGTAGCATCATTTGTATCAGTTAAATATTGTAACCACACGTCTGTCGATGGATAATTTGCATTGCAGTGCTCTGAACATTAACACATTTCATCAGATATTTGGGATCCAGAGTGTGCAAATCTCTTCACCTTTTTATGGAAATGTGAGTCTGGTCACCGGTGAATCTCCACATTTTCAAAAATTAAGCAAAAGGGACTCAATACCATCACATATATCTGCAGAATCCTACTCCTTTTATTGCACACAGCTCCTGACAGGTTGCCCCAGGTCAAATCCTTTAATATCAATAATAATATAATCTGGTCATAATTTTATGGCAAATTTCTACATATGGCACCAGTTTCTTGTCTCTGAAAGAAGAGCAGAGAAATACACAGCTCTAAGGGGAATCAGATGCTAGTTGTCATATTCCCAGCTGGGTCAAACTGTGCTCTATTTAAACGCCTGGGAGGGTGGAGACAGCTAATCACAGCTCATTCTAAATTAGCCTCTGTAAATGGCGACCTGGCTTAATCATATTGGAAAGCTAAGAGTGTACCACGTTATTTGATTATTCCGCCTGAACGCAGAGCTGCACGTGGGGAAGTCAGGAGCTGTGTGCTTATGCAAATACAATACATCACGGAGCCAAGACTCAATATAGTGATGAATTTCTCTGTTTACTTTATGAGCACTTGGAATTCCTTATACTCCTTATTCTGTGGTGAGGGGAGGGGTCTACAATGAGCCCGAATGTTTTTCAAAAATGACTGAATGTTTAGTGTGGAAAATAAGAAAAGCCACTGATGTCTCTATGTTATCAATTGTTCATATTAGGCTGTACAGCAATAACTCGTAATCATATCGTCTGCACTGTGCTTCATGTGAAAAAGTCTGATATAACAATAATATTAATGTATTGGATTCATATATTAATATTAATATCAGTGACTTCTGTTCTGCAACTACAATTACCTTATCATACCAACTTTATTTCTAAAGTACTTTACAGTGAGCCAAAGTGCTGTACACAAATATACTAAGAAAAACAGACAAAGTTACAATACAACTATTAAAAACATAGAAAACAGTAAGACACAATATACTCAAGTTAATTAACAGAAATAAATCAAAATTTTAGGAATGATTTACAAACAGGCAGAGACTCCTTCTGCCTAATCTTTGAAGGCAACAGAAAATGCTCAGTCCCCACAATGCTTGGGTTTAGTCTTTGGGATGCCAATCAACACCTGAAAGTGCCAGAGGGAGTGTAAAGGTGGACCAGGTCAGAGGTCTGAGTGTGCTCGGCCATGCAAATACTTAATAGTAAATAAAATCATTTTTGAAATCAACTCTAAAACACACAGCATGGAGAGAAGCTAGAGTAGGTGTTTTCAGGTTCCAGTTAAAAGTTTTGGACACATTGCAAAGTGTATTTTGGCCAGTACTGACTGCATCACAATAATCCAGTCTGGATGCTTATATCACAGTTTCAAAAATGCTGATAAAATGGGTTAATTTTGGACTCACGGCACTAATTCGCTGTATCGAATCTTAGATCAGACGCCAAAGTTTGACACAACTGGCTTTACCAACAGACTCAGCAAACCCAAGTCCACAAGGGACGAGTTACTTGGAGATCTAGGGCCAAAAACCGGAGCCTCAGATTTTCTTGCTTCAGTGCAGAAAGTTCAGTGACATCCAAGATTTTGTCACTGATACAGTCCAGAAGTGTTTTGGCAGCCTGTGGTTCATCACTCACTCATACACTACATTTATAGATCGGCATAGTGGATAAAGTGTCTTGCTCAAGAACACAATGACAAAACGCACTGGTGACAGTTGGGACTAAACAGAAGGTGCATTATTGTTGTGGAAAAAATGATATATCTCTCTTGAAGAAAAATGAATTTAATCCATTTGTGAAGCTGGATGAGTTTTTTCAGTTATAGGTGGCTAAAAAAGAACCCTTAAGAAATCCTAAACCTCTGACCTTATTACAGTCTCATTTAAATACAGCTCTCATCTTTGTAAAGCATCTAACCCACTTTACTTTAGTCCTAAATCCTAGCAGAATGCATAGAGCTTTGCGTGCGGGTCTCCTGAGTGCCTCCCTATCTCTCATTAATCTCAGTGTGACTGGGGCTGACTGCAGCTAAAACATCATTTCCCCATGAACCTGCTTTATAGCACTGCTCATACTGCTGTTATTTTACAGACTTGGGCTGAGAATCACAGGACCTCTTATGATTCGATATGATAGATGATACACGGCTCACTATATGATATCATCACGATACACGCGATGATATATTGCACATGATGCTCTGATATGTTGCAAGCATTTTAGCAACAGTATTTCTTTGTTACACTACTTGTTCAAAGTTCATATTAAATACATCTATATTAACCATCAAAACAATGAAAATGCCAAAATATGGCTAAAAGATGCAAAAGAAACTATATTTTGTGATATATGGATATAACAATTCAATACTGTATCACCAAATTTAGTATCACCATGTATTGATATTTCAATATTTTTGCACACCCCTACAGTCCACTCACTGACTGTGTGCATTCTCTGTTAATCCCTCCTCCTCAACATTATTTTAGCTATATCACAGGCATAATCTGTTATTTTTGGAAATAATAATAATACATGTATATAATAAAATACTGTCTGTCCCATATTTGACCCAACATGGTTTTCCGGCCACAGATATTTTTTTCACAATTTTCGTCTATCTCACATCCTCTGCTCTGATAAATAAATAGACTGAAATAGACTTGCTGCCTTGTGATTGGCTTATCTGCACTGCCACTAACTGTGTAGTAGAGTTCAGGCACATTGTTCCTTATCAAAATATGACATCTCCCTTGGGTGCTATTAGCTACTGGGTGCCAAAATGTTAATAAGCCAAATGGGAAAGCGCTCTATATTTGGAACAATGGTGATACAATATACAACGTCAGCAGAAGACTAAAGAAAGAAGTGAAAGTGCTGCAGAAAAGGTCTTTTTGGGACAGGTTTTGTTAGAAATGCACTGCATAACTTGTCTGCTGGAGAGTCTGTCACCATGGAGATGTGCCTAGAATGCTCCACAGTATGGCCATAAATTTATGAATTTCCATGGAGACTTGCAAGCCAAATTACAGGTTAGATTTGTGGAGAGGCGACCCCACTCTCATGTTTTTAATATGTTTTTGAGCAATGTGTAACACCAGTAGTTGAATAAATGCAGACAGATTAGTTTGATACCAAACTGTGGACAATTTAAACCAAAGCATTAATAGCTTAGGAGACAGGACTCTGCTCCAAAAAGTTACTTAGTGTATCTTTAAATGAAAACCTTTAGATTCTTGCACTGGACCATGGGTAGTTCTTCCTCTGTCCTCATTGTCGACACACTCACCACTCGTGTCAGTCAGTACAATCTAATATAACCTGATTGTCCTGCAGCGGTCCCCAGAGGTCTCCAGCCATAATCAGCTTCTGAGGACAGCCGTTTGCCTTTGACTCATCACCAGTCTCTGTCCTCTGTTTCCTTCCAACAGCTTTTTATGGAAATGTGAATTACTGATTGTTTAAAATGTAAACAGCATACTCCAAAATAAATGCTTTGTTTTAATACTGACTATTGCACAAAGATACACTATGCAACATTTTTGGAGGGTCCGCCACCTGCTTGTTTCGATAGAGATGTTAACATTCAGTTTTGCCTTGAATTAAACTTCCATCCGTTTTCTCCCACTTAATCCAGCTGGGTCGTGGGGGCAGCTCTGCCCATTCCTCTGTGCACCAGACCCAGACCCTATGAATCCCTCTGCAGTAAAGATGTAACATGTTAACATATTGTATGTTTTTGGTTGATGGGGAGAAACCAGAGTACCCGGGCAACCCGGGGATTGAACCCGTAACCTTCTTACTGTGAGTGTTAATTAAACTTCTGCCTTCTAAAACTTGTATCTTATATTTACTAAATTCTAGGAGGGTTTTTTTTCTAGGAGTTTGATACATGGAAGAACAACAGACTGTTGTCTGGAGGAGTGTGAAGTCACCCCAAGCGTTTGGATCCAGTCAAATAAAGCTCATCGAGGCTGGCAGTTATAGCGATGAATTTGGAGCAGAGTTTCATACTAGGATAGAAATTGATTTATAGAAAAAATAGCAGAATAGAAACACCAGAATCATGTAAAGTGTGTTCATATAAACATTTTAAGACCATAATGATGAGCCTGACAACAGCAATTACAAAGAGAGGGGCAACATTTTTTCAGTAAGAAGTGGATTGGAGCAGGAGTCAGTGGAGACGGAAGTGCCCCCTGAGCTCACTTCACACTTGCATCACAGCGACCAGCAGGTAAGCTACTGTATGTCCATTTATATATATACAGAAGAACATCTGACTGAGTGTGATTTCTTCCTCACAGGTCTGACCTGCAACATGGCCTGGCAACACCTTTTGTCTCCATGGAGATAGATTCCATACTGTGGAATATTCTAGGCCGAGATATCTCCTTGAAGTCCTCTATCAGAAAAGTAAAAGTAAAGTATCTTTAAACGGAAATCAATTTCTATTTGTTAAAACATAATCAGACAAAAACATATGTGGTAAAGGTATTACATTTAAAATGCAAAGCAAAAAACAGTAGAGTAGGAGAAATCATAGTCTATTTTTCCGCTGTATATTGCTGCTGGAGGTTTCTCATTTGCATTCGATATTATGCACTTCACATGGAGCTGATAGTGAATAATACATCCATTACTGTGTTAATTGAACAGAAAGGGGGGAAAAGCAGTGAGTGAGTCAATATGAACGTGTTGTATATTGAGTGTGTGGCTCACCTCAACCACAGACCTGAAAATAGACTTTATTTACACACAAACAAAGCATGCTCCTGGTAAATGTTTGTGTGCTCTGCTATTCTGTGGGGAATGCAGGAATCATCATAGCAAAGAAAATACTGTAAGGAGCTTTCACTGGTCCATACTGGCATGTTGCATGCTTATTTTTAACCTTTGCTTATTCCTATGAGTAATAACACTGTACACTGAGGAAGCAGAATTAAAATGTTTAAAATGAATATATTAAGCTCTATACTATACATATTATTTGGCTGGGTGCAAACCGTAATAATCAAATTCTGTTAATTCAAATAACAGTTTGGAAGTACAATTTTTGGGGGGTTTTTTGTTGGTGGTGGTGGTGATTTTCTCCAAATCTCCTTTTCCAACCCCGCACAGATGGATCAGAAAGAAACCAGATTACTCACATCAGATGTAACTGTTTACATTACATTTCAATAATATGTTAACACCAGAAATCAGATAATGATTTGATTTTGACAAAATTGTCTGGGTTTGATATTATTATTACAAAATACATGCCGGATTTGTGTTCTGTTTGAGTACAAATTTTGGAATGGACCATGTTCCTGAATAAAATATTAAGTTCACATTTGTAGATTTTCTTTCTGGATTTGTTATAAAGACATGCACATTCATAAATATACAATTTGTCTGAACAATACCAATGTGCAACAACACTCTGCATTTGGCATGACAACATCACACCACACAATATAGAAAAGTAATAATAGCACCTCTACAGTCTACAGATCTATGAATGTGAAGGAAGGGCACAAAGCACTGGGGACTGCATCATGGCTCTTCACATATCTCTAATGCACAAAACATTTTCTGTCCTTCTCTCAGTTCCCTGCTCACTCTGCCATCTCTGAGGCGTGATCCCACTCACACGCCTCACTGCCCTCCCGCACACTGGACAGGAGGAGGGGCAAGGGCCTCTCCACCTCTGGACTGCATCTTTACATAACTGTGACTGGCAATAGAAATAAATACATATAGCGCTGCAGCATGGTTTATAGTTAAAGCTCCTATTTTATACAAAATTGACTTGTGAATTTTAGGATAAAAGATAAAACCATACCTGGAGTAGTGTTTTAGTTCATTCACACATGTTTGAGTAACCCTGCATTATTATTCTGTTTATCTTCAGAGACTAAAATGTTCTGTTCCACCTTGTGATGCCATGAAGTGTCATTTCAAGTTAATTTCTATCTTTTACATTTTGTTCTGTAGAAATAGGTAATTCCAGGGCTGAATTTGTCCGAATGATCCCATTGAAGGTGTGTGGAGTTTAAAAACACAGTGGAGAATGTTCGGTATTACCAAATCACAAGGTGGAACAGAGTGTTTCTGTCTGAGAGAAGAAGTCTGCCTAAATACGCAAGGTTTGTGTGTTAAATATATCAATGAAACAAAACAAAACTCCAGATAACTTTTCATTAGGCATTAATAACATGATCAATATATTATGTCTTTTAAATAAGCAAAGGTCCTCAAAATCACATCAAGAAAGCAGTGAATATATTTTCTAACAATGGTCTGAATAGAATAACATTCCGATTCAACTTGTACTAATAAAAGTTTTGTGTAGTAGGCACTTCACTTTATTGTATTGGTGTCTGATTAAACTTACACAAATTAAGTTGACAGTTCATTGATAACACTGTGATAAACATGTGGACCTTGTCTGTGCAGAACATCACTGAATTTTTTTATAATACAAGTGGATTGGTGCTTACAGCTTAAAACACACTTTTATTTTCTCTATGTGGGAGTGACTCATCTTTTGCACTCTCTCAACTCTTGGATCAAAGTTTGTGTTCTTTTGTCTCCATTTTAATTACAGCTACTACAGTTCGCATGTGGTTTCTGCAAATGTTTCAGTACAAATTTACATTATGGAAATTTCAATTGACTCCATCCATTTTATTCTATCTTTTCCCATGATGGCCGTCATAATATGCCACTTTAATTAATTGTAATGCAGGAACACACTCTTTGACCCATGTTGCCTATGTATATTAATAGATGTTTTTGTATGGCTGAGATCCATTAAGTAATAACCAAGCATGACACCTTCATCACATGTTAATAAGTAAGTAAATACATAAATACATAAATACATACATATATACATCCATATCTGCTGTAGCCTAGTCTGACTGTCCATCTGCCTTCTCCTCATGCTCTGTGTCTGTGCCAGTTCAGACCTGCCATGTGGTCTCGAGAACAAGAACAACCATGTCACCAGAGAGAACTGGCGCTGAAGGAGAAGGTATAGTAATACTGATACTTTGCAAATGATGTCAACAACATTAGCTGCGGGTGCGATGCTAGTCATAAGCATGCTCTGTCTAAGGCTTTGTTAGAGTTTAACCTGATCTTTATTTCAACACAACACCAGAAGGAACTGACTTAGGTGGAACTATGTGAGATTATTTTTTACCGCTAAACAAGTCCCTTTTAAATAACATTACAGTCACAAGCTGTAGCATTAACCAACAGTTTTTCAGTTGGTCACTATCACCTTTTGTTGAAAACCAAACACCTAAACAGGACCATGATCACTTGAATTGATCACAGGCTCCTGAAAATGTGGTGTTTAAATCAATTTTGTATTATTATTAATTTTTTTTTCGCGCGTTTTCACTAATGGTGGGCATAATTTTTTTTTTATTTTTTTTTATTAATCTAGATTAATCTAGATTAATTTAGATTAATCTAGATTAACACTGATGGGTCAGCAGAATAGACTGCATAAAAAAGTGGACTAAGCGTGTGTGACGTCCATAGCGTTTAGCGCCGCTCAAATGAAGCCCGCAATGCTTCACGGTTACAGGAGCGAATCTGGAGCCAGACTCTATGTTATCAATAGGATTTTTTTGACAAAATAGCGAGAAAAAAAAGTTCAGGATCATATAGAGAGGGTTAATAAGAACATTTTAAGACCAAGATGACGAGGATCACTGCGGCAGGTACAGAGAGACAAGCATTAGCTTGTCTGATAGAGCTGAGCTGACGGGCTCGCCTCGGTTGCGCTCAAACAAAGTAGTTTGACGGCGACTCTTCCCCGCCGTTTCAGTGCTTGACCCGGTGTTTAGGTGGCACTTGAGACTGGTAGATCTCCTACAGTAAACTAATTCCGCATTACATAAAGTGCAAACAATCTTGTCAATGTCTTCATTGGGAAGCTTTTTAAACATTTATTTTCCTTGAAGCAAACCTGGCGGCTTCGTAGCTGCATCCATGTTAGCATGTGGCGTTTGTTATGTATTTCACAGGAGCTACAGGTTTGAAAACTTGTTGCCCCCTACAGTGCAATTCGGCGAGGTATATCCGCATTAAAGGTGAAAGTCATCATAGTTCGCTTAATATAGACCCAGCTCCCTGCCCAACTTTGAGAATAGATTAACGGTAATAGATTAGATTAGATTAACGGATATGTTCCATGTCGCCCACCACTAGTTTTCACACTTACCATTATTTGGGCTATGTTTGTTAATATGCGCATTGTGTCGCCATGGTAAGTGCTTCCACCATGCATGTACATGTAGAACACCCCTACTGCAAAGTATCGATAAAGAGCTGGCAAAGGAACCAATGTTGTGGACCATAGTGACATATATAGTGCACCTCAATGCATTTACCCTGCTACAGACACTATCATTTGCCTTAAGTTGCTAAATAAAAATCTATTTGTATAATTTATTTTTATTCCACCAAGACACAATTTGACCTCAATTTGACCCTGATTTGTTGCACAACTGTTTGTTTTTAGTAGTTTCTTAATGGCAGAAAAGCGGGAGCAGCACTGGCTCTCAGGCTTTGGAATAAATAAGTCCCAAATCCGGTCTCTGCTTCGTCCTGTTTGAAGCACCATGCAGTCTGATGTGGAAATCTCCTTAGCCCCTCTGTCTCCACAGTGACCTGAATCCAGGCGTGTTTATAAACTAGGACTGTGATTGACCAGTATGCAAATCTGAAAAGTGCTTGTGATAGGTACGGTAATAAAATAAATTCACATACTGTCCGCGTAGAAAAATAGATAAATAAAATAAAATTTAAAAAAAAGAATAACAAAAAAAAAGTTATTGCATTTAATATTAAAGTTTAAAAATATACTTCAGTTTGTGTAACTAAAATCATATGTTTTTATAGAGTGCATGCATTGGTCTTATAGTATCATTATACAACTTTTCTGGTGGAGGGTCTGTGCTTGTTGCCATGATGTTTTTGCTTTGCCTAGAATGTTCCACAATATCCCTTTAAATTTGTTTAGATGGAGACAAGTAGATTATTCCACCAGGGCAGGTTATTTGTGAGCAATAAAACACCTGCTGCTCAGTAAATGGAAGATGGATATGTTTAATGTCATATTGTGGAACATTCCAGGCAATCCAATAACACCTCCATGAATACAAGTAGTAAAGTGACACAGTGCATCTTTAATTGTTCACTTGTAGGCTATAAATAATTCAGTTAGTTCCAATCAATTGTGTGCATGGAGCCCATTTTAGATAGACCTGCTTAAGGGGATTAGGGATTTCTCTTATGTTGGAGGTCAGGGTCAAGGCCAGTCACATGCATTATGTCTATGAGCTCAGTCTGGAAAAACAACACTGTTTTTGTAGTCAGATTACAATGGACCTGTACAAGGCGTTGAGTCAATATTTACCCTATGTTAAGAGGATGTGTAATTAAAATTTTATAGTGAGCATGTTCTTATTTTTAGAGTTCTGACTTGCAGAGACCTGGGAAACATTATACATTAAATGTTCTCCATTATGCAAAGTTGACTCCTGTGAGCCTTTAGCCATGTTATAATGCTGTTTCCTGGAGTTTGGTTTTGTTTCATTCACATGTGTTTGAGAAATCTTCTATTATTAGTTCTATTGTTAGTGTCTATAGCTCCAAAACTCAAAATGCTTTGTTCCACCTGATGCCATGAAGCGCTAGTTTTCAAGTTAACAGCTCCTTTTACCTTTATTTTAATAGAGATTAGCAATTCCTGGGATGAAATTATCCAAATAATTCTATAGAAGGTGTATGGAGTTTAAAAATGCAGTAGAGCATTTTCTAAATATGCAGGGTTTGTGTGTTGAAGATGTGTGAATGAAGCAAAATAATAACTTCTGGCATATTTTTGATTGGTAAACAACATAATAACATTGATCAGAAAGTAGTGCAATGTTCAGATGCTACTGTATGTACTTATTATGGATACTGTTCACTGCAGATCACACAAGCTGCAGTTACTATTGCTTTCACCTGTTACTGTTCAGAAATCCCTTGCCAGAGTGGTGCATGCTCTACAGCTACAGTAGAAATTACTTTTGAACCAATTAGCACATCACATGGACCGCACGCACCACACAGCACCATAACAGAGAAGACCAATTGTGGAAGCAGCAGGAAGGATGGCCTCAAAGACAACACACACAGAGCAGAGCTATCACAGCTTATCTGAGCAGAGAGTGGAGATGCAGCTGTACAAAACAAACAATAGACAAATAAGACACAGGAGAGAGAGCCACATTTATACACTGTGTTGGGCATATGGCAAATTCAATAGGTTTTGAATAAGATTAATTATATTAAAAGTACATTGTGAGTAGCTGTAGAGTTTTTACGATTCTCCGATCAGCATGTTTAAATCTTATAAAATCACTTAATTGTGGCCGATGTTACACCTGCATGTTTTAATCACGCTGAGGAAACTTGACTTTGTTCTTCTAACTAAACTTCTAACTCAGGAATTCCCCAATTCAAAATTTTGGGAGGGAAAATTCAAATGTAACAGGACTCTGGACAGTTACAGGAGCAGAGGACACTGTGTGCATCCAGGACATAGACTGTATTAAAGAAGTGGACTAAGTGAGTGTGACGCCACCCATAGCGTTCAGCGCCGCTCAAATGAGGCTCGCGATGCTAACAGTTACAGGAGCGAATCTGGAGCCAGGCTCTATGTTATGAATAGGATTTTTTGACGAACAAAATAGCGCAAAACAATTCTAGTCATATAGGGCGAGTTGATAAGAACATTTTAAGAGAAATGATGAGGTTCACTGCAGCAGGTACAGAGACAAGTGACAAGATCCTAATGTAAGTCAACTGGAGCCAGAGTCAGATGGAGCCGGAAGAGCCTCCTGTCAAACTTCCTATTTGGCACACAGCACGTTAGCTATGTCCACTCCTATCATGGATCTATTAAAGTAACTACTATAGGTTTATGATCCAGGAGGATTATGAGAGCTGATCTGCAGGTAAGACTGAAAGTGAGGTTGTCAGTTCAAATAAAAAGTCTAAACCAGAACAAGAATCTCTGTATCTTTCAGAAAACAGGAAGATGTTTGAGAACCAACAAAACACAGACCACTGATAAACAAAGGGAGTAAACCAACTAAAATTATTTGAACATTTATCATATGTTTTTGCAGGGTGATATGGCAATAGGAGGACTTTATACTAAATGCCCTACCTATTACTGCGTGCACATGGTGAGTATTGTTTCTGCGTGTACAAGTCTAATGTGCACTGTGATTATGCTCTGGTATTATCGTATTAGGTTGCTTTCACACCAACTACTGGTAGTGTGCATCAAACGCTTCATTCGAACGAAAAGTCCTTAGTTTGGTTCATTTTTGTAGGAGTGAAATCCACACTCAGATCTGCACTAAATCAAAGCAAACCGAGACCACCTCTTTTTTGAGGTCTCGGTTCACTTGATTCCGCACCAAATGCCAAACTTTGGTGCAGTCCTTCTTCGACAGTACGTCCAAACAAACTATTTGAAATGCATCATGGGAGGGGATATGCGTCTCCTCTGCCTGAAATGACGCCCTATACGCTTTGGGCAACTGCAGTGCAATAACAGATTGCTCTCCAGACGCAGCCACGACTCATTTTTGCATTGGAGATTTGGCCAACAAGAGCCAATACAGAAAATAAATAATAAACGAACAAATTAACGAAATAAATAATAAACGAAGATCAAAACAAGTACTAATGCGCGAATCTGTCACTCCATAGTGAGTCAAAATCAGGGATGCGTACCAATGCCAATAGGCAATAACTTATTCAACTGACTCAGCTTATAAAGCTTTTAGGGTTTTATCTTTTGTATTTGGGTTTGATTTGGTTTATTTGGGGATAGTTTGTTTTAATGAAGGATTTGATTTAGTTTTAACAACACTAATAGTCTTGGTACACCCCTAGAGTTTTAGTTGGTTTTACCTGACAGTATAAAAGGCGCCTGGAACCACCATTTGACTCTGGAGACCGACTGCTCCTACAAGCCTCCTTGCACTTTTTGCACTCTGCACTTTGCTCTCGGTACTTTTTTGTTTTTGTTGGAAGTTGGAAAAAGAATAAAAAATTGTGGACCACGCCTATTCTGGCCTGCCGCATCTTATTTGTGTAACTCACTGCAATCCAGCCGCTCTAACCGTCTTGTCACATGTGACCAACTTGAATTTATTGATATTTTGGCATTGTTTGAGCTGTGTATCCAGACTATTCCAGAAAAATTAGAGATCAGATCTGTGGAGAGGCAATCTTGTTCATAGTAAGAATTTGTGTTTTCAGGTGCTTTTAAGCAAAGGTGTTTATTTCTTTCATATAAAAATAATATAAGAGAAAACCAATCAAACCAAAAAAGTAACTACAAAACAGCTCTGAATGAAAAAGAACAAACACCAAAAGAGTCATTTTTTCTCATAAAAGGATGACGCCTTGTATATGAGTTTTCTCAGCTTAATACTTCTTGCTGTATGGTGTCCTGCTGCCAAATGATTCACAGTGCATTAGCTATGCTCTCTAAATACTCACCGTCATTATTATGAGAAAATATGCAGCATTCCTACACACTCCAACAGTGCCTCATTAGTCTTGTTGTGATCTCTGCAAACCTTAGACTTGCTTATGTTTTACTGCATGCGGATCATTGGTGTTTCTAAATTTGATGGTGTCGATGTTAAGTAAATTAGGTCCCTCATTGTGTTTAAACTCATTATATTGAAAATGAGTCTGGCTTAAGAGCATTGCAATGTACCTCAAGTCATTCTCAGCTCAAGTTTCAGCAAACAATATGGAGTGTGTGTACAAAAATGTGCCATCGACAAGTCCAAATTTAACCATTTGCTTTACACACAGTCTCTACAAATATCAAATAAATATAAAATTCCATGGATAAAAAAAAATGGTCACAACTCTTTGGGAACTTTAGCACTGAACAGAAGCCAACTGTGTGTGACGAGCTGCCAAATGCCACAGAGGCTGCTACACAACTACACCCAAAGAGGATATACAGTTAAATTCTACCAATTATTAATTACTAAATTATTAAAAACTGAACTGAACCAATTTTGTGCATTATTCATTCACTGCACATACAATGAAATAATTAGACACTGATAGACTGATAGAAACAAAACTGTCTTGCCAAACAAAACAATATCACTGGTCTGATTGAACCTCCAATCTTTGAATATCCAATCACAGCTCACAATGTTACATCCATAACACATAAATACTACAATAAGGCTGCAACAACTGGAATAATCGTGACTAGTTGTAATCATATTTTGTAATTATCTGGACTATACAGACTAACACATGTTTCTTTCATAACAAAGACAAGTAAATAGGACTTTTAAGCAGCCATGTTTGTTTTTGATGTGAATGGACTTTGCTTCTTTCTGATTGGTTAATTCACCTGTCAGTCACTCCCTCTGCAATCAGGAACAGGATACAGCTCCAGATTAATTCGTCTTTGTAAAATTTTGTCAAAGTATGTGCTTCTGGCTGACCAGATAAGTGCAATACTGTTGCTTCTGCTATCACTATGTTATCCAAATAGTACTGCTGCTATGCTTGAGGTTTGGCCATGAGAAAATGATTATATTATGGACAGCTAACATAATCAGAGTGTACCATAGAGAGTGGAGTGACAGTGTGCCTACACCTGTGAGCCCCGTGCCTCCACAGACAAGAGTCTTCATGGACGAACAGACAGAGAGAATAATTGCATTTCCCTTCCTCCCTGTGCCATGGTGCAACAATCCATTAAAATATATCTATTACAGCGCAGGGCCATGTCTTTCAGCTCACCTGTCAGCTCTCAGGGCCACGGGATATTGAGGAAAAACACCAAAAGAGGTTTTCAAAAAAGCACCATGGTCATTTGGAGAGCACTGCGGGATACTTGAAACACGCTCATAATCACACTTCAGTAAAATAAAATAATCTCAGGCTACACTGCTGAGACAAATGCAGACACACACAGAGAGCAATTATATAGAAGAAAATAGAAAAATACAGAATATTCTACAGAAAAGCTTCAAACAATGTTTAACTTTAAAGTAAAAATCCATATTTGATTTTTTTCCCTCCAAGTATTTAAGAAAAAAAATATCTTGCCCCAGTACAAACATATCGTCAGAATCAAAATATATGGTCTGTATATGTATATGAAGTGTTTTATTGTTCGCTCGTCAGGAAATGCACATTAGAGTGCTAGTTGCAAAATTCCAGTCTGATCTCTGTGAAAACACTTATAAACTTATTGTATATTATATATTGACATACACTTTAATTAAATTGTCTGCATAGAAATGTTGGCTTTTAATGTCTGAGTTTGTAGCAACAGGAAACGGAAACAATAAATCAATCAAGTAATTGATTTAAACTCTATTCAAGGTCTCTATGTCATTGTTTGACTAAATCCCACGTCAATGTGCAGAGGCGGTTTTCACTTCTTGCATCTGCATCTACAGCCTCCACCTGGCAAAATAATATATTCTGAAAAATGACAAAAATACTCCAGCTGGAATAAGGAAACATGAGTGTGAGGTGAGCCAACAGAGACATGACCACTGTGCGTTGAGCTGTGGACTTTCCCAACACATTTTTCTAAGTTTTGTAAAGACGGATGACAGAAAGCAGAACAAAGACAAACCAAAGCTACAACAAGTGGCACTCTTGGCCTCCATGCACCAAGACACCACCTCAGTAATGCAGGATGTGTGGGGCTTAAGGGAGATGGAGAGACAAAAGTTTTTTCACACGATCCGATGGTGAACTTAAATGACTCCAGCCCACAAAGACAGCAGCGTTTACCATTCCTCTCATCCCCCTCTCCTCTCTCTCCTCGCTGATAAGCAACCTGCACACACCTCTGCTGCAGTCAGCCAGACAGATGAGAACTTTGGGTTACTTACTCACAAAGTGCAACTAATGAAAACAGACCTGCACTTCCATTTACATAAGTTATGTTGCCTTTATTAAACACATTATATCAAAGTAGACTATTGATGCTGGCTTGAATCGATCCCAGTTTTCAGTAATGCAAACCATGGCTCCCCTTTGCACATAAAAATATAAAAAATGGCCATAGCTTAAGAAATATATATTATTTCTTGGCAAATGTATACAATAGTTTTCTTCTCCATATCATTTGGACTGGACCACAATTGAGAACATGTCATTTAAAGACAAAATACTTTAAGGGGCCATATTAAGCTATTTTGTTTGTTTGTTTGTTATTTTGTACAACATATCCGGAGTTGTGTTTTGTTTCATTTATGGGTCAATGATGTATAAGGATTTCCAACTGGCAAATTTTAAAATTTTGCTTCTATTGAACTTTTTCAAATATTTACAATGTCAGATTTGCATAAATCTATGTTTGACATTTAGGCATTTATTGTGTTGGCATGTGGTGCTACCGAAAATAACCTATTTCTAAAACCTGGTTGGGATATTAATCTTAACATCTTAAGTACAAAAAACATGCAGAATAACTATTTTCTGAAAAATATATTTGGTTGCATGGAGGTCAGAGGTGCTACAGGTATGTGGTGAATTATTATGAAAGATGAACCTTTTTAACTGAAGAAATTGCAGTTGGAGAGGCATCATGTCATTGACCCTTACACATGTTTTCTCTCAAACTGATTCAGCATTTTGTGTTAATTTCTCATTAAAACAGTAGAATCGATACAGGGAAAACAGGCTCCTGCCCCACACCTGGGACAGTGGCGTCATCACATTATAAAATCAATCTGAAAGTCACCAATATTTCCAAGAAAATAAAGTCAAGAAAACCACTGAAAACATCCCCATGTGCAGTGAGGTGCTCTTCACAAAATCCTCCTGCAGCCCTCCAACAGGGAGCTGCAGTTTGCTCTAAGGAAACTGGAACTGGCTTTACTTTAAACTCAGCCACTGGCAAGATGCATACTCCAAACCCAAAGTAGAACTATGCTCAGGGAACAACATCTGTGGTGCTACCAACATGTACACGTACACAGACATCATATTCAGAAACCTTTGGTAACACTTATATTATGCCTTTATATGGACAAAAAAAAGGGATCAGGGCTAATCATTCTTTATATACTGAGTGTTCATTATGAGTGAAGTCAGTTATTTAAAAGTGTTATTAAATCTGTGTATATGCATTGGGGATAGATGTGTGATTTCTGCTTTTAAATCAGTATTCAAGAAGATTAAATAGTTTGTGTAGACATCTGAATTATGGAGTTGTCAGTTTTTTTTTGTTTTGTGTAATAGTAATAGTAATAGTAATAGTAATAGTAATAGTAATAGTAATAGTAATAGTAATAGTAATAGTAATAGTAAGCATCATTTTTGCATTAGGTTTTAAATAGCTTTGATATTCTTAAAAGTATCTGTGGCCCAAACTGACCCTGTGTGACTTATTAGACATGCTGATTGGGGCTGAGTCCTTTTGAACTGAAGAACTGTCTGTGACTCTACATGAGTTTATGCAAGATCCACAGAGCAGCTCTGCAGTGAGATTGGAGGAGTGATAACTTTACTGCTCATTCCCACAGATGGACATGCATAAATTAGAATAACATTGACAAAGTCGCTATACTTTAAAGTGAAATTGTAATTTAAAGGTACTGTCTATGCTCTTAGTTTAATAAAAGGAACTACAATCACAACCTGGGTTGTCCGACACCACACTCAAGTTTTCTCATTCCCAGTACCGACAGGCCATGCCTCAAGTGAAAACTCAGAACCTCCAGAACTCCCTCTGTGAACTGCAGAGGCTGCACTAGCACCAATGAATGACTGGCTGCAGGTGCTGGGTTTAGGTAGTGACCTTTCAGATCAGAGGCTTTTTGGGTTTAAACCAACTGGATTTCAGCATTGTTTGATGATTTGGGAGAAAGTGCAGTGTCACTCCCAAGAGACTGAAAGGAAATGTAGAGGACTATCTTTAATCTGAACTTACGGTTTAAGTTACCACAATGACTAATCATGACTAGTAGAAGAAGCAGTTTGTCTCAGCATTTAAAGCGTTAAAGGGGGTTTCATCAGATCTTTTGTGTAAGGAAGAAAAGCTGATGATGTCATTGGTCTTATCTCACCCTAAGTGTGTGTGGCATCAGGCACAGCATACAAGTCACACTGGGAGCGCCACACCTTAATGTGGCTGTTTGGGAAAGGAAATCAAATACAAATGTAACACTTACATTTGTCAGGATGTTCCACAGGGTGTGTGTGCGCGCGTGTGTGTGTGTGTATGACCTTTGCAGTGGGGTAGACAAATACAGCACCTGGATTGTGAGTTCTTACAATGTCAGGATTGCCACCAGGGCAAGAACACCAACAGAACACATTGAGCAGCAGGCCCCTGGCTGAGACAAGAGCGTGTGTTGGGTAGAGATAAGATTTGCTCTGATGTCCTGATTTCTCCTATTCTTAAGCCAAATGGCCTCCTACTGCATTGCATTTAAAATCCCACTCTCACAGCCAACAAGGGCACATGGTGCATATATGTTTAAATATTGAGATAAACTCTGTGATACTGTGCTAGCTGTCATAAAAACTAAGAATATGCCAAGAACAGGCACTTAACAAACAGCAAGATTTCTATGAATTAAAAAAACATAATTATGAGTTTTGCCTACTAACTGTGCTCAATTATTCACCCAGCAATAATTAGGCAATCAGTGTGCAATGTATCTGCTCACCAAATGCCATTAAAAATGCATCAGCCCCACACATTTGTATGTCAACACAAGAACGTTCAATTTAGAACTGAGTTTGCTTCAAATCACAAATCTCATAATTTCTCTGGGTTTGGGAGCATTACAATCAGAATGTTGCTTGGAAACCTTTAAGAGTGGATTAGGCAGAGACTATAGCCTATAAATGCGATTTATAACCAGTTTATTTATAACCAAATAATAATTATTTGTTTTAATAAAGCATACTAAACATTAGGCAACCAATCCCACTGCACTGTAATTATCTTATATTAAATCTCACGTGTATAATAGTATTGTCTTTGCGTTATTATAAAGAACACTACTGAAATAAGATAGTACCAACGAAACGCAAATACATCTGAATCCAAACTTGTTCAAAAGAAATCCCACATAAAGTGTTGTACAGTAGCCTCTATGGCGCCACTGCGCCGCCATGTTGGCTCAAAGCCTGCGTGCCTCAGAGGGGAACCATGGGAAGCGGCTCTGCGCCAGAATGGAGGACAGTAGAGCAGTTTCATAACCTCCTTGTAGGAGGAGCTTGTCTTTCTGGAAGGACCGTGGAGGAGCTGCTGCTGCCTGTACGTCCGGGCATACGAGCAGTAAATCTCGGTGCCCAGGAAAAACACGAAGCGACGACTGGAAAGTGTAGACAAGGGGAAAGACGCAGGGTCCAGGCGCTTATTTGTGCGTGGCGGACTTGAACCTGCCTTAGTTGCAGTTCTGAAGGGACAGTGCGCAAATCCATGAAAACGCGGCAAAGTGGAGCCGGGTGGAATTCCGAGATGTGAAGAAGACTCTGGAGCACCTGGAGCAGCGCTGTGAGCCCGATCTCTGATGCACTCTGTCCTCTGGCTTCCTGCGGCTTCCACGCGTGTTTCTGTGCGCCGTGGCCGAGTTGGAGTGAGCGCTGCACGGGGGCAGACAGCACCACACTAGTTTAGTTAATTGTTTATTTGAGCTGCTCTTCGTTGGCTCGGCTCAAACACGGAGTAAGTGTCGTTCGGTGTGGAAGAGGAAGGCGGGGCCGAACCGGTGGACTCCCAAACTGGATTACTGAGCTTTCCCTGTGCGGATTCACCCGCGGCGACGCAGCGTTTTGGGGGGCGCGGGTTGAAGCGAGCGGTAAGAACTGGGATTGTGAACCGATCCTTGTGAACTCCTCACCGCCTGCCCGCCCGCTGCTGAGCCCGAGCACTCATCTGTTTGTCAAGCTGCTTGTGGCCTGCCGTGTTGCCTGCACTTACGGAGGAGCATACTCGGGTTCGGGACGCATATTTTGGGGATACATTTCCCCCCGGTCGGAGCATGACTATGGCGGACGACGACATTCTCTTTGAAGATGTGTACGAGCTGTGCGAGGTCATTGGAAAGTAAGTGTTGCAGTGGTGTTGTGCTTCATGTGTGTTTTCTCAGGTAATGCTGGTCACGGGTCTTTCCAATTAACTCTTTATAACACCTCCAAAGGTCTGGCACGCGCGCTGCTGTACGCGCGGGCGCACAGAAAGCGTCACACAATTTGGATTTGAACTAATGATCTGGCAGGTCTGGGGTCTCTAGGCTTATCTACACGTTTCTGACCTATTGGTCAATATCAGAAGTGGTAATTGTGACAACTAGTTTTGCAGCTTTAGCCACAGAAATTAGAACAAAAGGGATTCAATTTTACATCTTCTTTTATAGTTTATTTGTTGCCCATTTGCACTGTAGTTGCAACAATCGTGCGCTTTGACCTAGTGGCAGTTGTCAACTTGGTGCAGAGATTAAAGGGCAGGGCACATAGCGACATGAGTCATGCTCACACAACATCTGGACACGATTAGCATCTGGAGGTCTCATCCAAGCCATGCAGAATAACATTCACTCCAAGAGAAACACTTTAGGAGTGTGTCTCCAGTTTATGTTCGGTAGGAAGCTCCAGGTTTTCCCAGGTGTCCTTGGTAACAGGCTGCTTTGCTTTGGAAATGAAACTTTTCCTTAGGATTTAAGCTTACACAAACTTCAGGCAGACATTTCTGTTGCTTAGTCTTTTCCAGGTGTGTTGTGTGTTAAGTTGCTGGAAAAATGACATTAAGCTGAGGCAAATTGGCCCAAAGTCCATTATTGGCTTGTTTTATATGAGCACAATTTTAACAATATTGTGCTCATATAAAATGTCTGTTTGCATTCTGAATCCTCAGCGTTAAAGTTGGGGCTTTGATCTTTGAGCTGATCATCAACCAAGATCTTGTCTGAGTTTCTTTTTCTCACACAAAACAGTATTGTGATAATTAGACATTCAGTACTCATTTCATAATTCTGTCAGAGACTGATCTCATGTAGTTCTGCACATTTCTTGAGAAATATGTTGTATAGAGTCTGTAGTTTTATACACAATAATATAGAAATTATATATTATCCAAATTATGGAAGTGTTTTGATAATTGTAACCGTTTAATTAGAATTCATTTTGCAGCCTGAAGTGAATCTATGAATGAATGGCTGTTCTTCTGCATATGTTTCTTGTCAGCTCAGCAGCTCACTGGCCATTGCCTGTGGGTCCCTCCTACTCAAGGCCCCATTATAAATAGACATAATTGTCAGAAGATGACTAGGCGGATATTTCAAACTCATGTTACCCCTCATTTAAATCGCATGTAAATACCGTGAAATCACAGTGGTTTAGTTTGTCTTGCATTTTGTGGTAATTACATGTGTGATATTTAGTGCTGCATCAGTTCAAAGGAGATGTTTTGTGCATCTTGAATGATTCACTCCACTGGGCATGCACACACAAGCACCATGTGAATGAGGAGCCTGGCCCGACAGACGCAAGCAGACACTGGCACTGTCACCGAGATGTTGGCGCTTTGACAGAGTGATAAGACACGCTCAACCCTCAAACATGTTTAAACAAGCCTGAAAAACGACATGTGCGCTTTATCCCACACAGTCACTGGCAATTTATAAATCACTCATTCAAACAAATACAGCTTGGAAACGGGAGGTCAGAATATCTGTAAAGGATTTAGCTTGTTGTAATAGGCCGAATTGGACATTGGATCTTGACTGTTCAAATTTTCATTTAACTTAGTTATTTAAATTTGTAATACTGAATCTTATCACGTACCAACTCTTTGCAGTTAGTACTGCAATTTTAATCAAGATTCAGTGATTGATATAACCAATCTGTCAGTTAAAGCGTGTGGTTTGAAGCAGAGTTCAGACTGGAATTTAATAGTTCATTAGTAAATTATTCAAAATCTGTCTTCTTTACGTTCAGGAAATTAAGTCAATTAAACCATCTAATTTGTTTTAGATGGGCACATTGTCCAATGCCCAGCCTTAGTGCAGTTTAAAACAAATTTGTCCTTATGAGTTATGAGTCTACTTTGATCAAGTATAGTATATAAAAAATTAAGTTACCGGTAATCAAACATTTATTTAAAACAATAAATGCAGAAGAGGTATCAGTATGTTGCAGAACATTTTCATACTTTTGTTGCTTTGTCAAGTTTGTGAAGGTCTTGAGCTCAGCCTGACTGAGATACAGATATAAGATTGTTTTGGTTTTTCAGAATCTCCAAAGCTTACAAGCCTTGTAAACTTGCTTTGGATGAGAAGAAGCAGTGTAGGAGGAGACCTTCAAACTCCTGAATTGTGTGCATCATAGCTTACTCACTTTTCAAATGACTGCCTATAATTTGCAGTTTGCAGAAGGCGACTGCAGTCTTTTATCAGCTGACCTGCTGTTCTCGGTGTGTGGAACCTCTTCTGTCACAGCCTCAATTTGAGACTGCATTGAGAGAGGGAGAAAAAAGGAGAAGTGGATGATTTTGATCCAAGAGGAGAGGGGAGAAAGTGGGGAAAAGACTAACCAAATAAGAGTGGAGCGGTGAAGAGACACTACACTAAAAGCCTGAGGGTCTTGGGCAGCTCTGTGTGTGTTTTGCTGAGGTTAAAGCTGAGTACACAGAGACTATATATATAGGCTGCAGTAGTGAACAGTGCATGGAAGGCAGAGTGTTAAATACTGCTATGTGAGCTTGCCATTTGACTGGGAAAGCTGGGACTGGAGGTTCACTGAGGGTTCAGCATGGACACTTGAACTAGAGGTTGACTGATGTGGGTTTTTCATGGCTCATGCTAACACTGATGGCTTAGAATCTAGAGAAACCAATGGCTGATAAGCTCTGCCGATATTTATGGGCTGATTATGTATGGCCTGGTGTGCTAATGTTCCCCAAATAATAGAATTTGAATTTAACATAGACTCATCAATTACCTTTTACCTCAAACTAGATAAGAGAGCAGTGTAGCGACATTTCTGTGGCACCCTCTGAGGAGGAGTGTTCAGATAAAACTTTATGCATCTATTCATTATATTAAGGCATTTGATTAAGCCAAAAGGTCAGCCACTGCTCGGTATTTAAGGCCAATATGCTTAAACTGGCATATGTCAATCTATGTTTACCGAGTCTATAGTCAAGTTTCTAATAAATGAAGTAAGTATTTAGTATGGATTCAGGATCATTAGGTTTTCAGGTTTCATGGAATCATCATGGAAGGAATGGTGTGATATTATTTTGTCTATTTAGTTCCAGTAGAGTACCTTATAATTTGTCACTTTTGATTCTGTTTATTTTGAGTCAAATGCAAAAAAATTCACACATGTGAGTCAAACTTGTAACTATTTTGTCTTGCAAGTATCTATGGCATGAGGTATTGTCCCATCCACATTGTCTATTCAATCTTTCCAGATGCTTTGACTTTTTCTCATTAGACTATCAAAGGTAATGTACAGTTATATTCAGATATGCAACCTGGATGCTCTTCTTCAGGTGATCATCCTGTTTTATAATCCCGTGTTTGTTCAGGTTGACCATAAAAAATTATTGGGCTATATCTTTTGAAAGGGAAAAACTTCAGGCTTAAACGCAGGAATAAAATGTATCTTCTGTCAGGTCAACTATACACAATACCAAAACCAGAATACTTTGCACATGGTCATCTTCTTCTCAGTGCCAAAAACCTTAAAAAAGGTAATTAGTTGTAGTTACCTGTTGCTTCTCCCCCAAACTAACTGTGTTATTGGGTGATGAAAATAACCAACTGCCATATAAAATAACTATTAAATTACAAAAAAGAAAGAAAATCTTCATAAATACACCCCAGCTGCTTTTCCAGGAGCTGTATCCTGTCTAATTTGAGCCATCTTTATTCTCCTCCAGAAATAAAGCACGAACAACTCACAACTGTACAGCAGCAACAACGCAGGGTAAACTACTGTCCACCTTTACAAAATGCAGTGTCTAAACATTGTAATGCATTTTTTAACCTATCCCGCGCTTCATTCTTGTTTACTTCCCAAAACAAAAGAAAAAAAACTTTGCTCTGCTCTCGTCTCATTCAGAGGAGCAGCAGAGTCTGATCTGTCACCAGTGCTGAGGCTCAGTCAAATAATGAGCCCTGTTAGCTTTGACAGTAACTATAACAATACAGCAGAGGAAAAAGTGGTTTGTTAGATTGCTTATTACTGGTAAAAATACTGGTTTACTACTTTAACACTATTATTCCCAACACTGCTTCTTATAGATTGATCCAGACATTTCCTGCTTTTCCATCTTGGAGTAAAGAATAGAAAGAACCGGAAAGGACCGTGAAGCACTAGGATGAGTGAAGGAACGGGAGAGGTCAGGTCCGATGGAGGAGGAAGGCGTCCATTAGTTTGACTCACACATTAAGAGACACTCTGCCCCAGGGAAATGCTCTTTTGTAGTGTGCCCTTGTTAAGGAGTTGAGTGTTTCTGCTGCACTCCCCATTAAGAGGCACACTTTGCCTATTTTAAGGTCCCTGGAGTTTATTTCTGTACTTGGCGTGTCACTAATGGTTGGTGACAAATTTTATGACATTTCTGAATTGTTTTTAGATGGAGCTTACAAGATTATACACTTTTCAGCTTTTCCAAATACCATTTTAAATAAAGTTCACTTTAATAAGCGAGGATGAAAATTTGAACAGAGGAATTACTTTTATTACACCATGGGTAAACTGTAACTCAACTATTGCTAATAAAACTATGAGTAATCAGGGATGCCAGGACCAAATCTAACTCTAAACTGATTGAATACAGCCCATGATAGCGATATGAATGATACAGTACCACAGTTTGAGAACTACTGGTCTAGACTATGCTTGTGGTATTGATTTCGCCCTGACTCGTGGCCATTGAGAGGTTGTGCCCTGCTTGCAGTGGCTGTCATCTCTTTCTGTTAACGGAGCCCAAAATGGGAGCTAATATCATCCAGCTGAATGGATCAATGACTTTGCTGTTCTCTGTATTTGGAGCCACAGTGAATTTAACAATGGCCACTCTCCTGTTCCATACATCGCTGCGGAGCCAAGCGACCTCTCTGAAAAGAATGAATTATCCTCCATTTGCATAGCTCTGAGCCCTGCAGGAGGCTCGAGGGGACTAGCATGAACCTGGATGTCCATATAACTCTGCTACAATGTGGTGATACAGCCTGGTCCTCGCTATTGTCTGCCCACTGTTTTATGCTCTTCCCCTTAGAAAAAACTTAACCCTATGAGCTGTTGTAGTTGTTTTCAATGGTGATTCAGTCATTTTATCCTACTATACATGTACAGCAATATGACTTTCAGTGATTGTGGCATGTAGTACACACTGTCATAATAGAGGAAGACTAATTAATTGTATGACAATCAAATAAAGGTGCACTTTTTTTGGTTTCCCTGGAATATTCCATAGTACATTGATTGATTGATCATTACGGGTGTTTCTATTGCTCAAAAATACAATAATTCCCTCTCTGAGTAAGGGCAACTCTCCATGGATCTGATTTGTAATGTAGCATTGTCTCTCTCATGATGGATAGGTTTAATCAATAATGTGGAACATTCTAGGCAGTGCAGTAACATTTCTGCTGTGTTATGCTGTGTTTTGAGGATCTTGATGTTCAAAAAAGTTAAAAGTCTTTAATGGATATTTTTAAATGTTCAAAATTGGAAAAGGTGAATTGGTTTTGTTCATCGTGTCCTCTACCCAAAATGTTCCTGTCAAGGCGACTTCTTTTGTGGAGAAAAGCACATTGGCATGCCATGTATAGCTGTAACTAGGAGCGTTTAAGATATAGTGAGTAATTTCAGATAGGTTGATGCACAGAGCATGTAAGTGAAGATGAGTCGTCACACGGGGGGAAATGAATTAACCTTGGTTCAGTGAACTTGCTGCACTGTGTAAGCTATCTGCACTGTAATCCTGATCATCTCTTTTATTTAATGAAAAGTCTCATACTCACATTGCCTACTGTCATGCATGTTATCCAGGAGATACTCTATATGGAAAGCAACACAACAGAGCGATGCCTATTGCCTGTGGTAATACAGGGAGAACTCTGCTGTGTTTTTGAACGTCATACACCTTGACTAAAATCATTTGGATGATTTCAGACCTGCCATTGCCACTCTCTACTGAGCAAAAGTTAAAAGATAGCTATTAGACTAATAATAAAGAATTACTCAAACAGGGTGAATGAAACAAAATACAACTCCAGTTATGTTTTGATGAGGTAACTACATTCTAACATGACTTAAAGCTCACAAGTCATTTTTCTGTGATATGGGACTTTAAAGTAAATATTAAAAGTATTGTACTCCTGTACAATCACAGAGTGGGTTTGAAAAGATATTAATCCTGACACATGATTGTTCACGTTTTTTTTTTATTCAATGCTCTGAGAAAGTGTAACTGAAGAATTGCTGAGGCATGGATGGAATCTGCTGCTGTGGAAATTCTTGTAATTCTCCTGAGGATAAGGGACCTGTGATAGTCTTTATTTGTCTGCCAATGTCCTCACAAATACTTTTAATGGAGGCTTCACTGTGAATATGACATTTACAAAGGCATGCAAGCTGGAGTGGTTTGATAAAAAAATGAAGTGTGGTTTTATCAAGACTAAAAGTAAAGTTGTGTTAAAAAAATTGTTGAAGTTGTGCAAGTTATAGTCTTTCTAATAGTCAATAATCAGTTTGGATCTTTTTAATCCAGAGGTCCACAACAAATCCTCTGTCATGTGGTTTTGAGCAGAGTTCAGACTTTAGAGGAAGAACTTTGTTTTTGTGTTTAATGGCAATGATTAAAAGTTTGTATTCTATGTGTTCAAGAAATTCATATTTATATTTGCACTTTAGTATATATTTTGATTTGGCTGTCTTAAATACCCATACAACTTTATGTTAACACTTCAAATGCAAAGAGATAACTGCACAAAATGTGACTGCACAGTTCTCTTATAGGTTTGAGGCAAAAAAAAAAAAAGGTCTGTGGGCGACTTTGTAGTAAATTGTAATAACATAATTTTGGGAAAATAATCATAATCAGGCCTATTTATCGGCCATCAGTTGCTCTGGATTCTAAAACAGTTGATCAATTTCTACTTGAAAGCCATTTTTTTATAGAATAACATGAAAATAAACAAAAAACACCCATCTCTATGTGGGGGGATTGGCGCAGGATGAGGCTAAGACTGTATGTGAATTGCTTCTGTTGTATGTGAGAAGCTAAGATGACTAATATGGGATGGTAATCCTCTTGACAATTTTACTTGGGTTGAATTTCTCCAGCAGTTCTGTGGCTGGCCTCATATGTGTAACATGAAGGTTAACCACTTATGTTGTCTTGTTCTCGTAAGCACATGTCTGTTAGTCATCACAGCAGGTTCCTGTTATCCACCAAGCTTCTCCGTTATGTTCATTAATGCATAATTAATGAGTCATTTCCCCCCGACCCCCAGTGCGTGTAAATGCTCACCTACAGAGATGTCATGTGTGAATAATTAGTGGAGCAGCAAGTTCATAGCACACACAAAAACACATTTACTTACCATGTCCTCGTACTGTACATGAGATACAAAAGGCCCAAAACTGGACTCATTAGAGTACCTTTTTAAAAAAAGCAAAACATATTTTTTAAAATTTATTTGAAATTTGGAAGATGTAATTAAATATCAAGTTGGTTCTTGGGGTCTCATCTTAGGGTTTGAGAAACCCATCTAAAATAATCTGGAATGGCATCCAGGCCAAAATAGAAGATTTTATAGATTTAGACAATCTTTATTGATGAAGGGACATTTTTTTGGAAACAGTTGCTCAGTCATCATAATATAAATCAAAAGTGGTTTATTATTTCATAAATATTCCTGAGCAACTTTCTGGGGATCTGAACTCTTTTCCTTATTGTTTTTCTGTGGTCGCCTCTGTCCGCAGCCGTTTCCAGTGGACATGCCAAAGCACACATGGTCACCTGGGTTACAGCTGGGGCCCCAGGAAAAACAACACCCACAATGCAACACACTGGGAAGAAAACATTCCTTTTAAATGTTTTTGGATTTTTACAGCAATTCAAAACTAGAGCAATGCTGTATCATAGATGTATGTTTTTGATATCGTCATTCATGTTATGTGAGCTTTTTATATTGTTCAGAGCAATGGAAACACTCATTCTGTGCTGATACCTGATGGAAAGTCTTGGTCTTGCCTGTGAAACATGATCCTTTAAACATGTAGCCTGTACAGCTGATGTCAAATGCTTATTGAGATGTTCAGAGGAACAAAAGGAGAATCGCTTTGTGCCTAAAGGTGTGATTCGTGCAGTGACAGCTCTATTGTTAATAGCAGGAGGCATCAAGGCCTCCAGGTATGCCACAACAAAAGAGGATATTTTTGTCATGGCTTTTGCAAATCTATTGCAAAAAACATCTAGATTCACATTATACCCATCAGGAAAAATAACATTTTATTGTTGTGCCCTTTATTTATTTAAACAGAGAATTATTGACTTTACTGCACACTTTTGGAGGAGACCTGGGGTCTACAACTAGTGTTGAGTGCATTTATGCTGTTTATTGATTTCTCATTCTAAAGGAAATAAAAAAGGTGCCTTAGGTATCTTGAGAGGAAAGTTCACATGATGATGATAAAACATGTTGGGTGACTGTGTAAATCTGAACTGTCCCCACAAAGTGAGACGGGGTCTGTTATATCAGCTCTAAAGCTCATAATTCTTGTCAGCTCTTTGTCCCACTGGAACAGGTAAATGACAAAATGGTAATGTCATTACATTGTGTACCTTATTGTAGTAACATCAGACAGAAACACATTGGATATGAAATGCAGTAACTGAGGCTGAAATATTGGGATAGAAGATTGCTAAGGGAATGGCTTCTCACTCTGACTCTGCAAATATTTTGGGAATGACAGTGGTGGAGGGTCCTGGCGGTCTGTAACCACTTTTAGCAGTGTGACTGTGTTGACATATTGTCTGACAGATGGGTGACACATGCTTGGTGCCAGCCCTATTGTAAGTGCAACTGGGACTTTGGGACAGAGGCAGAGCAGTCCTCCATAGAAAGCTGGGTGGAAAACTCATAGACAGCCACATTACAAATAGGAAGTGAGCATGGGTGCGAAGTGGTTCCTTCGAGCTCTATTATGCAGTCTATGGGAAAACCACATTGTCTTAGTTGTAGCTGCACTATCTCACTCACAACACAATGGACAATTGCCAGTTCATTGTCAAACATCTGTGCCTTTTACTGATCCTTTATGGCATATGATAATCTGTTACTAACAGATACTGAAACTGGGATTGAAACTACAGATTTAAGATGTTATCAATCATTAAAAAAGGACAAAATCTAACCTGTCAAGAATAATTTTGATCTTGTGTAAGTAATTGCTTTAATTTTGTGTTGAAAATGACATTGTATAAAAGAAGCGTTTTTAATCATTGCAGCTTGTTCTGATTAGGTGAAGATAGGTTTAATACCACACTGTGAAATATTCCAGGCAAAGCAATAACATCTCTATTGTATCTCCAAGTATTTAACTGACCCTCCACCAGAAAAGTTACACAATGCACCTTTTAATGGTAGCTCTACACCTAATGTTACATGTTTTGCCTAAAAGATGTGCACTGTGTATAATGCTAATTGTATTCTCAGGTTTTGTATCACATGTGTTCCTGCATGGGCTGTCTGACTCCCTTTGTGTCTCTCCCACTCGTGGCCTTGCGCAGTGACTTCACCTGCATTCATCCTGCGTTGTTCAAAGTGTCTGGAGCTTAAATAGAGCTGTCATTACTCATCGCTCCTTGTGTAGTTAAGAGCGCTAAGTGTCAGCATACCTGCGTCCTTGTCGGAAAGTTACCGCAACTTCTGTCGGCAGTGGCAACCAGAATTATGGAAGGAAACGGCAACGTCACTGTCACTTTTTGGCCTTTCTGTAACCTGCCATCTGGGGAACGGCAGGAAGTTGAGTGCATATGTTCTGTGTCAGTGCACTTAGGCGTGGAGGGGGGCATCCACGTGACAATCTCCCACTGACTCTGTCAAATACAAACTCACGCAGGCCGCTCGCTACTTCCTGGACTCGGGAAGGTGTGGACAAGCCTGCTGTTGCAACACTATGGGGTGGTTTTCATTTTGTCGAGGTGAATGGGATTACACAGCCAATAGTGTTGCCAGATACAGAATGATGTGATGAGGAGGAGAGATGCTCGTCTTGTTGCTGTAGATGCATACAGCTGCTTTGTCAAATATTTACCCTCATGCAATCTGGGGCTAGGCTGTGATACTGTTTAAGGTGGAGAGTTCGGTTCATTCATCCTATTCTGTGGACAGCACCTGAATGCAACTCCCTTAAGTGAAGTGAATGATTTAATTTCAGGATTTTCTTTCACAAAATACAAATACAGCACAGCAGCACCACAAATGAATGAGTCTATGCATTGTTTAGATGACTGACAAAGAAAATGTACACACAATAAATATGGACTTCAAAAAATAGTTGTTCCTTTGATATAGTAATTATTGTGACAAGCCTAACTATTGGTTCTCAAACCACGGTATTAGCTATTTCATACAGTTGAAATACTTGCTATAGTTAGAGTCACTTTAGAGTCACATTTGTCCTTGTTCAGAACGAGTAAAGCATCTGTGTAGTCCTGTCTAGTCCTGGGTTTGTTCCTAGCTTGGGTAGAATAGTCCTGTTGTAGATGTGATTTAAATCTTAGGTGGTTATTGCAGTGGATTTTGAGCACCATTGGTTTAGACAGCCAAACTGGGGAAAATGGCAGTAGAAACTAGCACACACAGCACAGTATAAACCGGCACTAGAACAAGACCAAATTAAGTCTATACCAGAACTATTCCAAGATCCAACCTGCACCAAACCAGGGAAAGTGTGAATGCAGCCAGATTCCAGACTGAGATGGTTTGAGCGAGTACAGCTGGATGGATAATTGGTTGTCTGAATGTTGAGATTAGAGTTGGAGGTGTCAAGGAAGACCAAAAGGTTTAATTCTGGATGTAATGAAAGAGGAAATGAAGTTGGAGGATGAGGAGATTGGTAAGATGTTGTTTGGTGACCGAATAATGGGTCAAACTAAAGAAAACATCGACAATAAAAAGAAGAGGATTTTAAATGTTTATTATGACAGTTTGTATCTAAAATCTAAAGGTGCTTTAGGTTTGATTTTTTTTTAGCACTGGGTAAGGATGTGCAATGAATGAAACTTTATTCTAAGATCCAGTCGTTTCAGATTGTCAATAATCAGCTAATCCTCTGCCACTAAAAGCATGAGCAGAGTTCAAACTATAAAGTAATTCATTTTGATCTAATCTTTTGTGTGAAATGCGACAGGCCAAAGGTCTGTCTTGCTGATGTTCATTAAATTAAGATTGAAATCTGCTCTCGACATAAAAATAATTGGTAGAACAGTCAGACCCACAGGTTGGTGCAATTATAGCCTTTACAGATGAATGCTGTTGTTCTGTAGTCGGTCAAGACTCTTAACCCACCTTGGCCCTAGTGTTTGTGTACACTGGTGTATGAATGTGTGCGAATGGATGAGTGGTTCCATGATGTAAAGTGCTTTGAGTGCCTTGAAAGTGGAAAAGCGCTATATATAATTTGACAATTTTATCATATATCATGCATCACTCAGCTATAAACTACATTTCCCATATTTAGGAATAGTGTTATATTTAGTTGTACTTTTTAGACATCAGCAGCACAGTTCACCCTGGCACTAGAGTGACTCACTTTGTATAGGATGTGTAAAATCGCAGGTGTGAACAGGGCATTGAGAGTGGGGCGGAGAGACGGACGAAGCGCTCTGAAGTCTTTGAGCTATGAGCTGTAGACACAATCAGTCATAAGAGCAGCATTCAGCACTTTCCCCAAACCACTTATAAAAGCTCACCTCTGCCAAGTGCGAGGCCTGGCCAAGTCCCCTGCTTCATATGTGCATGACCAAAGAGTGCAGCGACAGACACCTGGCTACTGCACTCATCTCAGTTGGGGTCAAGTAAACATAATACAAGTATAACATGACCTTTTACCAGAGATCTGTTTGGTAAATACACACACAACACACACGATCACACACATAGACAAAACATATGAATGGACTGATAGTAGCAGCATCACATTGTATTAATCTGGCATAACATTCTGGAAACAAATGACCAAATATTCATGATTTGAGTTATTTTCTCTTCTCAAAATTGTAAGGAAATATTTTTTAAAAAGCAATATATTATAGTTGCTGTTTTGGATGTACAGGATTTAAAAATGCATTGTGTAACTATGTCATTGTTCCACACTATGGCATTAAATAGCACATCTTACTTTTATTGCATCTTATTGTTTTATAGCTCCAAATTACCTAGAAAACCAGGCTTTTATGCCATACTGTGAAACATTCCAGACAAAGCATTCTCCATGGAGAAAAGGATTTGATGGACCCTCCACCAGAACAGTTAGACAATGCACCTTCTAAATATCCAGTCTATTGTCAATACATTGTAAATGAGTGATTAACATAAGAGATTAAAGTGATTTCTGCACTCCCGTTATTGAATTGACTGTTCATTCATGTTAAAAATACCCCCTTATTCAAATCTACAGTTCAGATGGGGTGTATGGTGCACATGCAGATTTGATATATAATGGTTGCTGCAGATACAGAAAAGATGACGTATGTAAGAAGTAAATACAGACCAACAGTTAAACAATAAGTTTATGCTTGTGGTGTAGATGGGACCAGTCTTGTTTCTCAAAGTCTAATTTATCGCATTTAAGTAAGTAATTTGTCACATTTTAGTGTTTGGGTTTTGTTTGTTTTTTTCTGTTGCATATTATAATCATACAAGACAATGTTTCCAGTGCAGTTTTATTTTATTCAGGTATTTTGAAAACTAACTGTGGCTCATAATGAACACTATCTGTTTATTGGTAAATAGAGTTGACTTTGAGAAGTGTTTGAAGATTTGTTCATTTGTTTTGTAAGCTTTTCCATGTTGTGCTGTGACACCTTTTCACAACAATAGTTTTGCTTCTGGCAGCAATAATGACTCAAAGCTACCACCAGCCCTCCTTTGTTTTCTTGATGATATACTTAATGCCAGGAGCCCTGTTTTAGTCAATTGTATTTGTAAATTATCGTCACTGTCACATTTGAGAGACTGTATGTTTTGACTCTGTGACAACCTGCATCTGAGCATGCACTCCTCAGCCTGTCGACCTGCAGCTCGGGGCTCCGTTGGCATCCTCTGCTCTGATTGGCTGTCAGATTCCATTAGGGAGTTTCCTGTCAAAAAATTCGAAGGGCGTGATTGGCCGATGGCAATAGAGCTGACACCTACCTGTCACTATCCCCTTCAGTGTCATGCTGAAGACATTGTTACTGCTGCACCTCTGTTGAGCACAGAGAGACCACCACAAACCTGTGCACTATGCTAGGATCAGACCCTGGTCCCTGTGCAAAAACTGCTTTATTTGTACTATATAAGAAAAACACATTTCACTGTGGTGGTAAAATAATAATTCATTGGTACTGCCTATTACATTTTGAAAATGTGTAAATTCTTTACCTCTGTTGAAGGAGACTTGGATCAGACTTTTTTTTTCTTATTTGCTGCACTAGTCTCAAATGCCATGATATATCTTTTAAAAATATTTTGTTTTATCCACTTAAACATCCTTGTATCATTCAGAACCAAATCTATAACTTTTCATACTTCAAGTTAACAGTGTTAATGGCTTTCCACATTGATTCTGCTGGTATTCTGTGTTGGGCTTCTTTAAGCAGCCTTGTTTCAGTTGTGTAGCCCATGAGTCCATGAGTATAACCTATAGCAGCCCCACTCTCACTGACGAAGCACGGACACTTCTCGTCCAATCAGCAGCAGTGTAGCTGAAGAGAGGAGTGTTTGTCCTGGTGTAATCATGAGTAAGTAAGTTGGTCCTGGCC
>KN492924.1:41690-58838 GCA_000787155.1 Scartelaos histophorus
AACCTGATGTAATTGTAAATGCTGCAATCAAGGCTAAGGTCAGAGCTTTTCTTTCCAGTGCGAGAGCCCTGCTGCGCTGGTCAGTGACTCCTGCACTTCTGTCTTTGCCACCCTGTGACTTGAGCAGAACTGGACTGAAACCTCGATCTTTCTGGACCTCAGATGATGTCTTTTACATGCACAGGAACTAAACAGTGACAAAATAGCGGCTGTTTGCGGACATTATTGACTATGTCTATGCTTTGACAGCTCCCATGGCCACAGCTCCAGACAATTGACTGAGTAACATAGATTTAGCGAGCCTTGTGTGTTTAAGGAGTCTGGGTAAAGCATTGCTGCCATGTTGATCAATGGAGACTTGTACTACAAAATCAGATAACATTGCGGGCTACACCGTGTGGTTTGTTCTGGCTTTTTGAGTGTGGAAATGGGATTAAAGTAAAAGAAGACAAGGAAACATTGAGAAGATTAGTAGATGACCTTAGCTTGCTAGAGCAGAAGTTTGAATGACGGTTGATGGTTCAATACCAACACCATCTGGTTTATGCTGACTTAAAACTGCTGGTGTGCCATTTGGGAAGACACTTAAAGGTACAGTACACTATGCAACTTTTTGGTTGAGAGGTCCATCACCTGCTTGTCATTGCTCTGCCTGAAATGTTCCACAGTATGACATTACAAGCTGTACATTTATTTAATTAGAGGTGGTTTTACTCTACTCCAATATAAAAACAGACATTCTAACTGAGCAGAGGTTGCATCTTCCCAGATTTAATATGGTAAACCTTTTCTGGTTTGGTCACCATGACGACAGAAAGATTTAATGCCATACAGTGAAACATTTCAGACAAAGTGATAGCATCTCCATGAAGATATATATTTGCTGCCCCTCCACCAGTAAAACGCACATTCAAAGCACCTTATGTTCAAAGAATAGTGCATGGATGTTAAAAGGATCATTTAGTTTCATGATAAATTAATTTACATAATATAAAAGTGTGCTATTTAAATAAAACCTTTAATTACACAGATTTGAAATGGTTGCATCATATTGCCACTGACTGCCCTGGCACTGCGTAAAATGAGCAACAGTGTTTCACAGTGGTGGGTTGTACTGGATGCTGTCAGACTCTTTCTCCATTGTGAAGGGGCAGTAGGAGGTGCCCTAAAGTGACCTTCAAACAGGAGACTAAAAGGAAAAGTAGTAGCAAGCGTTTTTGGACATGAAGCAATACTTTCACCCTTTAAAGGAAGTTTTTTCTCTTGTCAAGGTTAAGCCACGTTGTCTCTTGGTCACTGCTCTGTGAAATCCATTCTTCCAGTTTGATTTAGTGTCTGTGCCTCTCATCCTGTCCGTGTTTATCTCGTATTTTTGTGCTTTCTCTCAGTGTTCGGCCTTGAGGTCAGTGAGCTCCTTTTCAACAAAGGAGAAAGGAGAAGTGATGAATTTCTTTTGAAGTCTGTCTGAGAAGTTGGCGCTAAAATGGAAGACTGGCATCGTGCTTTTTGGCAGGCGACTCGGTGTTAGAGGACTTTCACAACTGGCAGAAAGAAGCTGCTTTCTCAAACAGATGATGCTGCTCTGACGATAAAAAACAAGGGCTGATCGAGCACTTGAGCAACTTGATGAAATCTCTTTAAAAAGGTTGTGGATGGCATTTGATTTTAATGAACACATTTTTATTGGTTTTGAATTTGTCTTAATCCTTATGTCATCAACACTAAATTATGAGGTCTTATTTGTAGTGTGGAAAAAAACAGACTATCTCATGGTGGTTTGTTCAGTGAAGCATCTTTTAATAATTAGCTTCGACATACTAGTTTGGAGTAGATTATTGATTTATTAAACAGATTTCGACTGAGGAAATAAACATTCATACTAAAACCAAATCATAAACTATATGAAACTATAACATCTTCAAAAAATGTCAAAAAATATTACTGAAATGACAGAATGCAGCACTTAAGTAGTTAGTTTGTATCTATGATGCATTCATAATTTGACATGTCCCACTAACATAAAGTTGCATCTGTCATGTGTTGAAAAGTAAGTTTATTGTATTACTGGTTAAAAATTAATATTTCAAAAGCTGTTTCTTGTTTTCAACTTCCAAAGAGTGTCTCCAATATTGACCCGGCCTGTCCATTATAAAAATTGTCTTGATTGACAAACACACAAACCTCTTGACACATTTGGATGTGTAGAAAGATCGTAAAATTAGGTTTTAAGTCTGGGAGCATCGCGTCTGTGTTTGAGTGACAGTTGATGCCTGACAGCCTGTGCGTGCCGTGGATGTGGAACCCTCAAGTTTCTCAAAGCTCTTCCTGTATTTAGGCAGCAACTTACAGGGCCCATATTACACTATTTTCTGATGCATCTTACAATGTTTTTTCATGATCTTAAACCTGGAGTTGTGTGTTGTTTGTCTGTTCAATATACAAGTCCTCCATAATTTATTTATTCTCTTGAACATAAAACACTCTGTTCTCCCTTATGATGTCATGATGACTCATTTCAACCCTGTCATTGCTTGGTGTGTCTTTCTGTGTGGAGTTTGCATAGGTCACCAGGAAGAATAGCTGATAGCCAACAGTATTAAATAAAATAAATCTCTACTGAACAAAAGGTAATAGGTTGCTGTTAACTTAAACTACCACTTCATGACATCACAAGGTGCATCAGAGCATTTAGAGCTCATTACATGTAGACAGACTAAAAAGAGTTACTCAAACATGTGTAAATGAAATAAAACACAACTCCAGGTATGTTTTTGATGAGGTAACAACATTCTAACATGGCTTATTGGCAATTTTACGTAATATAACCCCAGCATTTAGCTCTCTACAAAGAAGAAAACAACTAGGAAATAAGCCCATTTGAAGTATATAAAACTAGGGGGGGTAAATTAAAACAAATTGGAGGAATTTAATGGGTGCAGTAATGTGAAATGATTCTGCTCCTGAGAAGTGTGCAGTGCTGGTGCAGACGGGAGCTGCCCACTATATCCTACTGCTCTTTCTCAATGACTTCTATTTAAAGTCCTTGGCTGTGAAATGAACACGCAGATTGTTCTTATTAAGCTGTTAGTCATCTCTCTTATTACTCCTACTAGTTCTGTTTTCATCAGACTCAAACATGCTACTTTTATACTTTAAATGCAACACGCCAGAAGCTGAACTCTGAATGAATTAAATAAAACCCATAGGATTTATTATTATTATTATTAAGGTGTGAAAGATTTATTCAAAACATTTCCTATGCTGCTTTTTTGATAACATTCAGGAAATGTGTAGTTACGATATAGCCTTCTAGGATCTGACTGAGCTGCCCTCTGCTTCAATAAGAGTGAATCACCAGACGACTGTGTGGGATTGAAAAGAAAGTTCATCACCTTTTGTAGCGTAAAGCCAATTTTAAATCTGTGAAATGGTTATATAATGACATCACAGCCTCCACAAATGCAACAGTCAATATAAATTCTGCTTGTTGAATCAGTGTTTTGAATTGGTTTGTGTATTTTTTCAGGAGTGTAATAAAGCAGTAGCTGAGGTGTGGATCTCATTTAATTTAAAGATTATGGTTTCACTTTAGATAAATATTATTACAGTATTTAGTGTATTCTTTGTAGGCCTGTCACAGTAAGTTTTGAAGTGGAATATATTGATACACAGAAATATTGCAATAAACGATAATACTGAAACTACTTAATCCCACTGACAAAAAGCAAGATAATCCCAGTAAACAATTTTTTTTAATATACAGTATCAATAAAAAACATGAGCAGCAACAAATAAATAGCAGAATGAACTAATAATTAACAACAGTTATTATTTATTTTATTATTTTATTCTACAGCTCAAATCTTGTGCAACTACATAAAAAATGGCAAAAACTTTAAGGTACAAGTACACATGATAAATATTGTTCCAGCTTTCACATACTGAACGATAAGTCGATATAGTAATTATTTTGACAGGCCTACTTCCCTGCTCTTCCTTCGCTCAACCAGACCACAGACAGAGGGAGAGAGCAATCTTTTCCAGAGCTCCGGAAGTTCAGGATCGGTGTTGCGTAAGTCCGACTAAAACGAGTGTGAAATTTGTGGATACGGGAAGGAAAGATCTTGGCCTTTGTGAGCATATAAATACAGCACTGGGGGGGGGCTTTATGCTAAGATTGCAGTCATTTACATGCATTTTAATAAACCTCAGTGTCCGTGTGCCTTTGTGTTGCTCAGTGGGCTCATTAACTTTTATAGACTGCTGTTGCTCTGGTGTGGAGGAAATGACCACACGATATGCTGACCACTGCGCCCGTCCACTCTGCAGCACACTCAAAGCGCGCACACAGGCTCTCCCATTTGTCTATCTCCAAGCTAGATCGTGATTAATTACTCCGAGAAACCAAATTGGACCGTTGTACTGCCGGAAAGACAAATTCATGGTTTCTTAGGCTGGTACGAATCCAGCCGCTTTTCTGTTGCACTTACCTCACCCTTTCATCATTTAAATGCATTGCACTGTTAATCAAAAGTTCAATTGATTGCATTGATTGGTGCCTGTCAGATCCCCCCCCCTGCATTGTGAGCTATGGTTTTTGGAGTAGAGTTTAATCCAGATACCACGGATGTAGTGTCAGAGTTTCCTTCATGTTCCTGAGGACTGGGTCTGGTTTGTGGGTAGTTGGTTGGAGTCCTCCACTATTATGGCCGTATTGTTGCATTCCCCAAAGAGGCTCTGCTCTGGGGAAATGTCCCTTTAGAAAGACACTGTTACTGCTGAAGTGAGTCAATAAAAAATCTTAAAATGAAAACATCAAAATCAGTTCCTATCAAGTATAAAAAGGATGACTAATTCAGCTGTGAAACATTTTTGAACCTTTTTAGAAGATAATTTTCCAGTGAAATCAGAACTGCACTAATAGACCATTTTGAGTATTCATAGTTATTTCTAGTAAATTTTAGAAGTAAGTTTGTACTTGTTCCACATTATTACATTAAACAGCTTTGTTATATTACAGGTTGGTTTTATAGCTCAAAGATACCTAGAAAAATGGGCGTTCTGACTGTGAGCAGGGTTGCCTCTCCACAGATCTGTAACTTAATCTGGTTTGGTTTCTATGAAGCTAGAATGATTTAATACCAAACTGTCAGAGCGCCCAGACAAAGCGTTTGCCGGGCCCTCCACCAAAAAAGTTGCACAATGCACCTTCAGTAATCTGAGACGTTCCAAATTAAGACTTCTGAGGATACTGTAACTATTGTCTTTTGTCATACTTGTCATCACACTGGTGGAAGGGTGTGATGCTCCCCAGCTTCAGTGAGCTGTTCATTATGTCATCTCTTACAGTATCTCATCCTCTTTCTTTGTTTCAGTGCAAAAACTCATCTCAAATGGGAAACTGCTTGAGAGATCCTAAATTGGACCAAATGACAAATGCAGCGCACATAATCGAGCCTTCTGTTTCCCATTTCACAGCACTTTATTAAACAGAACATTTTATTCAACAGTTGCATCAATGCGGCAGATGAGATAAATGATGATTAGTGTTTGGTTATCTGTTCTCTAATGGTTTTAAAGTCCTGTCTCATCGCTAGTTGTTTTGGCTGGTTATTTTGTGGAATTTAAAATGCATATGACACGGTTTTATGATTCTCCAATTTCAACTTAATTTGGTGGGATAATACCTGGTTTATATATAAATTATAGTTTCACACAAATCAAAAAGCAATTTGTGAAGAAAAGTTGAAAAATATGTGGAAAATTACAGGAAGTAGAGATTTCTGAAACATTGACATCACAACAGGGAGAATCCAAGCACCTGAGAAATATTTTTTTTTCTGATACTATAAATATTAATTCATCATTTGTTTTTATCAGATAATTTCTGTGTAATTTCCTAGTTAACACTTTCACAATTTCCAACCATGAAACCAGGAAAATGTCAAAAATGGCCTTACTTGGAACATTTTAAAATAACTTCCTTTCACAACTAATTCCTTTCTCTGAATTGAAGCTTTTACTGTTTGCAGCTTACTCTGTTAGCCAATGCTACTTAGATACCATATTAACAGTTTGACTTTGCATTTTAACATCAACTATGCTCTTTTGTATTTTGTCTATTCATTTTTTTCACATTTGTGGCTTCAGCTTCTCAAATATTTTCTTGTCTGCTATGGACAAAGTTGCTGATCTCTGGAAAGTGGTATATAAAGAAGCACTGAGCCTGGGATCTGGTGTACATGTGCGCGAGAGGAAAGAGGTTCAGTTGAGTTTGGGTTGAGTTTTATACCAGATGTGTCATGATCTGTTCTCAATTTCACCCACATCTTTATGAAGGAAAAGTGGCAAACTTAATGTGTATTGTTTTACAGTGGTTCTGTCAAGTTCAGTGAAAGTGAGAGGATCAGAAGGGATCTTGGAGTTGAGATAAAATATTGAATGTAAATTGATAATTCTGTTTGAGTGTGTTCTTTGGGTCTTCATATAAGCATTGATTTCCTCATATAGAGATTCATATTTAGAAATAACACAGGACCATGGAGAGAACCTTACAACTGCTATATTACTATAACTATAAGATATGTAGTAAATATCAGTCTTACATTGATATTGGCCACAGCTTTTCCCACAATCAGCCTAAAATCGATGCATCCCTTATGCAGACTCTCATATCAAGATTACTTTTGGATTATAATTGTATATGTTCACTGCAATTCTACTTGTCACTGTACCCAACCAAAGTAGCTCACCATTGAATGCCTTTTGTAACTGCAGGTGTTATTGATGTAAAACTTTCTGCAGGTAAAACATCATCAACACAGATATTTATTTTTGCAGCTCCAACCTCATAACAGCCTGCAGCTCCGGTGAATTGGTCCAGGAGCTCATTATTCTCCAAAGTCCAGCAGACCCCTCACAGCGCAGTTTGCTGTACACCGTAGTCTGAGTGCTGACGCTGCAGTGGGCCTATCAGAAATCACAAGCCTGAGCACTACTGTACCTGCTTTGTATGAGCCCATTTAAATGGACAAAGCTGACACAATTCGTCTTATTTGCCTAAAATGCAAATGACTGTCTCCTCTTTAGAATCACTCTGAAGATTCTGCATGGGAGCTACAGAACGCTTACAACGCTTACAGAGACAGATGCAAAATAAAGACCAGATATTCTTTTTTTACTCTTTGCTTCTAAGGATCACCTTGGCAAAGCATATGCCTCATTAGGAATGTCAAAGTCAAAATTTTGTCTTACAATCATTGCAAAAAAAAAAACATGAAATAACATAAACAATCATTCATTGTATAATTATTGTTTTGTTCACATTGTCTAAATAATATAACACCAGCATTAAGAAATCCAGCTTTCTGAATGATAAAGATAAAAAACACAAAAAGTAACTTTTGCTGGAAAAAAATAGCATTTGACAAAATTTACAAATACTCTACCATTGAAACCTCAAATACAACGATTTAGATGTGAGACAGAGATTCTAAGATGAAAAAAGATGTGATGGACCACAAATCTCATGCTTTTTATAAAGTTGTTTGAATTTGACTATTGCCAGTAGATCAATATAAGATTTGAGCATTTTCAGTGGATAATTCTCCATGTTTTACAATGCAAGTAACAAATGCATTGCATGTATGATAAATTAAGTTACTTATGTTTGTAAGCAACACAGTTGTAGCATTTTGTTTTCTGTTGGTAAGCATCCTAAACATATTCCTTATGGGCCCCCAATGACTGAGCAATGGTCCAGGATGTACTCAATTATTTAGAAGGATGTGGGATGGGGGGCTAATGGTTTGTTCTGACCTTTGATGTTATACACTTACAAAGTGCTTATGTCATTATGTAACACCTTATTCTAGTGTACTAGAAAAATTATATTTAATAATAGCCATTTAAATCAGCTATTATACAAACGGTTTTATAAGATTTGCTCTTGACGCCAGTTAATTTAAATTTCTTGCTTCCTTCTGTTTTAAAAAAGCATTTGTTACTTTCCAATATACTGTAAAAATGGGCATTTATTGCCCAATGATTGACTATTTACTCAACAAATCAGCCTGCTAATCCACAGAGTGCCTCCATAGACCCCACAGACCAGTCCAGGAAAAGCATCCGGCAGCAAATCTCAGAGTTGGCCCTGGACCCAAAACCTCTCTGAGCCTTGGGCTGCAGGACTCTCTCTCCCCTTCTCTGCTCCTTTTTACTCTGTTCCAATTGTTAGCTTTGTCTCACAGTCATTGTGCTAATTATGCCATCATTTGATTAACCTAATTCACTAAAGATCTGCTTCCAAATTGCACCGTTACCTGCACTAAATGATAATTATGTGTTAATGATGATGTCTGCTCTGTGAACTCTGACAGAACTTAAGAGTGACTCAATGAGAGGCAAGTTTGGGCATGACAGATTGTCCTGCCCAAATTAACCAATCTTATTTAAATCAAAGTTGTCAAAAAAACTGATACCCAGGTAATAATGCTCAAATTAATATTTAAATTTCCTTGAGTAGATATAGCAAATAAGAAATTACATAAACAGGACAAAACTTGACCTTTTCTGTATACATAAAACATTTGTAATTATTTATCATTGTTGATGTAGGCAATATGGATTATCAAGCTTAGAATCGAAAACAAGTTTGAAATGTTTAATATAAATATACATTTTTGTCTTAAACTGTACATTTTTATTCTACTTGCAGGTGGCACCATTTTCTCTCTTTATAGTACAAATTTAAGTGATGATGTATCCCAGGTTATAATTGATCAAGTTCAGTGTAGAAAGGAGAGATGAAGCAGGGCGGGTTCTTAAATTATTACTCACTTGAGTAACATTTCATATAATTTTGGGATGCACACAAGCTCTCGCATCGCTTTTATTGCTCACAAAGAGCCTGCTGTGCTGCATCTCTATTGTTTTTTCAGCTTGTTAATCATTTCTTCAGATATAACCTTTGTTAGCCAAAAGTCTATCGTGCTGTTTTGCCAAATCACATGTATGTGCTTACTTGGCAATACTATGTGGCCACTATTTACCCAACTTTCTCTTGTCTACTATGACTCATGTACAGTCGCTATGCAGTAATCCACATGACCTTGTCTTTTATATCCCATAGCTTATACTGCATGCCTGTGGCCATTGGTACAAGAGGTTAAGCTCTAAATCCTCCAGTTTTTGCATTATGTAGTTGTTTATCGCATTCTTTATAAAGTCCTTGAACGTCTCATGAGTTCAGGGTCAGCTCAGTGAAGATGTTTTATTATGTTTGTTTTCTTTGCAGTCAATTTTTTGTTTTTCCCCCATTGATATAAATAATTTATTTAACATATTTAGAAGAACTTTTGTTTATTGTTGTTTATTATTTATTCTACTGTCTATTTGCTCTTGGGACTGACTCAGAAGTAACTTTGGATAGCTTTTCGTGTATGAAAACTAAAATTGAGTCTAGTAGCATATGGTAGTAACAGCAGATTTCACATTTTAGCCTGATATTTAGAGGAAAGCAGCATTACTTTATGTCTGTCTCCTTCTAATAATGGAAATGTCACATAATTTATCCACATATTCACATACAGTCTGAAACACCCACTGTCAAGCTCAGGTAACATTAATCTGAGTGTATTATGTGTGAAAGTTCTCTGTGTCTGCCCCAGAGCCCTGCCCTTCACCTGCCTCTGTGCCACAGCAGAGCAGAGGACTGGGAAGTTAAAAAGTACCATTCTCCAACGCCATTGTGGGACTTCATGTCACAACTCATCAACTTCAATGCCTTCCTCCGCCCACACCATTTTTATGTTTTACTGCATTTTTTTCAAATTCTCTCTATGTCTATAGGCAGTTTGTGCATGTTAGAGGTTTATTTTACTGTAGGATCTTTCCCTGCCTTTGGGGACCCTTGGAGCAGTCCAACGTGAGCAGGACTGTTGAGACTGGTTTCTATTTTTAGTTTCAGGCATTTTTACTCCTAAAATCTCAGATAGGGTAATATGAGGCCAGTATAGCCCATAGGTTTTGTTATTATTATTATTTTTTTGCCGTTTTCTGCAGCTTTAAGCATTCATTGCTATTTGATTTTTAGCAGATTTGTGAAGATAAGATATTAGATACAATCCAATACTAGATATTACTACAAACTTCTGACCACATTGCATAAACATAAAATTTCTACAAATTTGTCTTATTAACATTACAGACATTGTACAATTGGTTCTTTTTTATAATGTAAACTATAGCTGTTAAAAATGTTGTTTAGTCACAGCTTTGTTCATTTAATAGTTGTTTATCTTGATTTTGATTGCACGTTTCCTATTCCCCTGCTGTTTGTGAACACTGTAATTTCCCTGTTGAAGGACAAATAAAGATTAACTTATCTTATTTACTCTTTACATAAGGATTCCAACCAAGACCATGTTATAACATTAATATTAAGACATCGGATGTCTCTTAACTTGACTGCCTGTCTCCCATTTTTTCCCAAGTAAAAGATTTAAAATCACTGTCTACATTTCACCTTCGATACCCACCGCTCTGCACCTCTTTGACACATGTGGCTCGCTCTCATGTCTCTTAAAACAATTTCTCTCTCAGATCCAGCTGGCTTAGCAGAGACACATCAAAGCGCTTCTTACAGAGCGCTGGTGCTGTGTTGATGGTTTTAGGGGAAGTCTCTCTTCACTGCAGTGGCTCTGTGTTTGAGGGCTGTCGGTGAGCAGTGCAGGTGCTGGCATGTCCACACTCTGGCCTAATCCTCATGGGAGCAGAAAATAAGCTGCACTGCTCGGCTGTCTTATGTAACCAAAGCGCCGTGAGTGAGTGAGTGGAGAGAGGCATGACGGATTCAAAGAGAGGGTACCACTGATTATGAGGTTATGAGAAAATTCTGCTGCTGCTGCATATACTAGTATAGGACATGTATTTTTTATGTCTTTGAACTTCTTTTAGTCAGGCATTAGAATCACATGAACTGCTGGAACTGTATTTTCGGTGTTCAATATTAATCCTGTGTGGATCTCTAGGAAATTGTGGGGTATTTTTTGGCTATACAATAAGATTCAAAGAGTTTAACACTTACTCTGAGGGCATGAGGAAATTTTGCTGCTGCTGCTGCTGCTGCATATGCTCATATAGGAAATGTATGTTTTCTGTCTTTGAATTTGGTTTGGTTTTACAGTGTCAGGCTTTAGATGAAAATCTACCACATGATACAAACCTTTACCCCCATGATAATTACTATATCGACTATCTACGGTGTGTATCGACTCTCGTTCAATGTGTGAAAGCTGGAACAATATTTTTTGGGGTCAATATTTATCGTGTACATTTTCTTTAAAGTTTTGGGATATTATTTTTGCTCTAAGATTTAAGCCATAAAAGGTTGAATTAATCATGTTCAGTGCTCATTACGAATGCAAACTAAATACTAAAGTTTTTCATTTTGCTGTTTAGTTATTGCAGTGCATGTTTTTCAACAATATTATAGATTTTTAATTTTTTGTGGTATAAATTATTTAATATTATCAGTTTATTATTAGTGTGGGAGGCCGAGCGGGAGGCATCAGTTTAGGAACCACAGCCCAGGTTGGTTTTGTCCCATGGCAGCTTTATTTACAAGCAACAATACTGAGCAAACAACAACATCAGACTACAAACTTGGTCTCCCTTTTAAACAGGCCCAACCACCTCCCATTGCCTGGGCACTACCAATTACTCAGGGAATCAATCAGTGATCACCTTTTACAATGAGACCTAACCCCTGCCTTGCAATCAATTAAAATACATATACCCTCTTATCAGTGAAACATGAATATTCAATTGCACAAGTCAAAACCATAATCCTCAGAATATAAAAATATACATTTTTTAAAAGACCAACCACCCCCCGTACACTTTCCCCTTTCAACGTCCCCGCCCGGAACCAATATAAGCCGGGTGAGGTCCGCCACAGTGCTTTTGGCAGACGTCACCCGGAAGCCGCAGCCGCTATTGGTTAAGTTTTACACTTCCAATCAGTCCTGTTTTATCCATTCTTATACTCAAACCTTAATTACCCGCTACCTGTGCTTTATAGTGTAGCCGATTGAATATAACGTGGTGCTCCCAGCCTCCAACCCACAGCGCTAACAACCCATGTTCCACTATTTTCCTTTTACAAATATAATAAAAATGTCCATACAATCTATATATTTGCGTCACTTTATTGAAAGTAATTTAAACTTTTTAAATTACTGTGACAGGACTCCACTGTCACAATCAGTATTATCATTTATCACCTATATTTATGTCAACAAAATATGGCACTTCAAAATGTGTTGTCATGTCAGGCTGACCCCCCTTTGCCTTGTTCAGAACTTTTCTATTCTAAAACTAATGGATAGATAATAGATTGTCACTCCTGCTGTGGCTTCACAAGCTGCAGTTTTTGTCATGCTCGGGCCCAATCACCATCACAATTTGCCATTTGTCAGACTTCCCTAAATCTGTACCTTTAGTCCAACTTCACTTCTTCCAAAATAGAAAAAGGCTTTGTGAGGGAGAGCCCGAAAGTCATGTAAAATCTATGCAATGACAGCGCCTTTAAAACAGGCGAATGTTACTGTCAGTTTAATTTATTTGTATTTATTATGTTAAAAGGGCTCATATTAAGCTATTATCTGATCGATGTTTTAATGTTGTTTTCACATCACAAACTTACCCGGAGTTGTGTTTTGTTTCATTCACAAAACAACAAATCCTGCATATTTAGGCTGAGTTTTTCTCTCAAACAGAAAACACTGTTGTACCTTGTGATGTCATGTGGTAATACAAGTAACACTCCACTGAGTTTTTAAACTTCATGCATCTTCTCTAGAATCATTTGGACAATTTCAGCACTGAAATTGCCAGTGTAAACTCAACAAAAGGTATGTCTTTGTTGGGCTTTAACTTGAAAACTACCACTACATGACAAGGTGGAATTTTGAATTGAATTTTGAGACAGACTAATAATGCAGAAATGTGTAAAACATGTGTAATGAATGTCAATTCTAGGTATATTTTTGAGGAGGTAACAACATGGCTTAAAGTTCACAGGAGTCAATTTTGTGTAATCTAGGACCTTTTAAATCTTTTGTTCAATGCCACAAATCATCCAGGTATTTAATAGTAGATAGGGTCTTAAGGTCTTAAATCTGATCGTGTGCCAAGGAGAAAATTAGATATTGAAATGGGTTGTGCAATAAAAGCTTAAATTACTGAACTTATAACATTACAAGTAACTCAAGCACACATGACCCACTTTCTGAAGCTGTGGCATTTAGCGCCACTGCTTGGGGCAATGAGCTAATACCATCAAAATTATCCATCTATCTAATGGTTTGCTTTCATGTGGAATAATCGCTGCCGTTCTAAACAGACCATACATTATGACCACCCATCACCAGTGAACAGTTTTTATACGACAGGCCCTTTTGCCACAGGAAAACAATTAGTTTCAAACTCATTTCTGTTGTTTCTACTTGCAGTACATCAGATTTATGTTATTCAACTGATCAGCTAACATTATAACTTGCATTGTATAACTATTCTGGTGTAGGCTCTGTCAAATGTCCATGGAGTATTTCACAGTGTGGTATAATACTGTATCTTTCTAAATAGAGATAGAGACCAAACTAGACCAAGTCACAGGTCCGATCAGTGGAGAGGCAACCCTACTCAGTCAGAATTCCTGTTTTTGTAGACATTTTTGAGCTATAAAACAACCTCTAATTGAATAAATGTAAGGTAGAAGGTGAAACTGTTCATTCCAACATTCCAAGCAGAGCAATGGCATCCACAGAATTTGATGGACTCCTAAACAAAAAGTTACATAATGCACCTTTAACTAGTATTTCATAATTTTTTAAGCGTGTCATTGAGTTTATTTAAGTTTTCCCATTAAGACTTGTACAATTTTTATGCTCAATCTGAATAACATAAAAATTAGGGCAGCCATTCTTTATTGGCTATTAATATTAATTTTGCTTATTGCATAGTTGATCCACATTAACCAGAATCTCTTGTCTTCTCTTGATTCTTGGTCTACTTTTATTTCAGATTTTTATTTTCTCTTTGGTATCATCTTTGGGGCAAGGTTTTGTACTTCGTCTCATTCTTTATATTTGTGCTTTCTCTGCTTGGCTCACTTTATAAATTGCAGCCGAAGTGTTTTTGCCAAGCACCTCTGGAGATTGTGTTCTTTGAGCTCCCTGAGTAACAAGCTATGGATGGATGTGCACTTGGCTGCAGCGTTGTGTGCTTTTTCAGGGCTTTTTAGAACCTTTTTACTTGAAAATAATATTTGATTTTGTGAAAACATTTTTCTTGTAACCAAAAATTGGATTCACAAAGTTTAAGGTTTGTCCTGAAATAAGTTCATGGCACACTCTAGAGGAAGTAAAGGGGCAGAAAGTGTACCCTAACAACACTGTTTTTGTGTTGATCAAGGTTGGTTCTCATCATAATTAACTCTTATTTATGGTTAGATAATTATAATAATAATAATTATTTGTTTTGTCCTTTTGAGCTTTATAAGCTCCCCAAAGCTCTCTGTAGTTATGTTTCATCCACTTCCCACACCGCCTTGGGGTAGACTGACTAAAGGAAGGCTTCCCAATGCGTGCACCACCCATACACACACATTCTTACCCTGGCAAGGTGGTTCTTGCCCAAAGACACAATAACAGCATGCACTTGGTAGAGCTGGTTTGAACCGTTGATGTTTGGGTTGGACCACATAATGGGGCTCACCAGTGTATGTGAATGTGCATTGATGAGAAATGTGTGAGTATGCGTCATACCATAGATCAATAGTCGTGTCTTCATTTCAAAGGGATTTCCAAGTGCTATTTTTATGAGCGCCTCCTTCCCTCTTCACACTTACTGTCTTGCTCCATGGGAGGTGTAAACATGTTAATGGCAGTCATTTAGTGACGATTTTCTTTAATGTTTCCTCCAGGCAGCCATTATAGTTTCATTATAGCCTTCTATTGCACAAGTCTGTTACAGTGTGCCGCTACTATTATGTTTATGTCGCTTTCTGATTGAACCACTTTACTTAACGGTTGAGCTGTTGTTTTTTCGGGAACTAAATGAAATTAGACACATTTTGACCCTAGTTAATATTATGGTTGGTTTGGTAACAGTTACGGAATTACCTGTCATATCTATAGACTGTGTTCAACTACAATGTAAAATGATAAACCTCACTAAAAAAAACAACTATTTTTTGTAAGTTATGTTTTAGTAGAATTAGTGGTCTAACTTGTTGTATAGCATTGCTTAACTGAGTACCTGATACCTGGACAGGTTGCCCTCAGACCTTAAGCATGTGTGATTGACCACACATCAGTCCCCACTCTGTCCTGCGACGCTGTGGACTTGCATGTGTCGTAAAGGCGCTGACATTTACCAAATGAGACCCCGGGGTGATTCACGCTCTGTGAAGTCGGGAAGGACTTCGGCCCACAAATCACCTTTTACTACTGCAACACACACACAATAGTACGGAGAGATGCAGGGCAATATAAGGCACCCTATCTTTTTGATGTTGTAGTAAATTCTAGTTGGTTACGTTGACATGGACCACAGGGACGCTTATTTCTCCCAGGCTTTTTGACTATAGGCGTCTAGAGTTGTAACCACGCCTTTTCCTAGAGGTCAGCTGGAGTATATGGCATAAAGGTCAAAGGTTATTAAGTGATTATCGCCTTGTCCTGACGACAAAGGTCAAACGTGTTTACCTTACTGCATTAGTGCCATTTCTCTTTTTTGAGAATAGCTGCCATTCAGAATGCTTGTAAGACCCTTGTGCTTGTATTTAATCATGCCATATTGTATAAAAGCTAGTGAATAGGGACATTATTTTTGTGCCTCGAAGCTGGTGGTAGAAATCATTTTATTGGCCACAACAACAAAGCAGAACTAATATGGATAAAAATAGGAGAGTTGAGCAGTCACAGAAAATGTGCTCATGGGGAAAATATGTGGTATGAAATTAAATTATAGTCTGAAAAAATGCCACCAATTCACGGTGGCAGTCTAACAATGTGTTGTGTTGTTAGGCCCTTTTTGGTTGTACCTTTGTGCACGTAAAGCTGATGAGTATATTTTTGTGTTTCCCATTTATAGAGTAAACTATCATAGTCCCCCATAAAATTAACTCAGTCAAAAAATAACCTGGATTATCCATGTCCATCACAAAATCAGACTTTGTTGCTTTCTGTATCATCAAAAACTTATTTGCACTTATTTGTGCCACCATAGTTCCTAGTTCTATTTATAATGTCCAAAAGCATTTTGTGTAGACTTCTTGTATAGAAGTATTCAAACAATTAAAGTAACATTACTGCCTACTGACTATCTGCATTCAAGGGATCTCATACTAACGCTTATCCCAAATAAATATAAAAAAATGTAGGGGAAAAAACTGAATGGAAAGTTGAAAACCTGTTAGAGCTTTTGGGATTAAGCAAAACTTCGGATTAGGTCTCCAACACGAATCAGTGGTCCAGATAATCACTTGCGTTTGTTTGTGACATTTTGCATCTGGATTTTTCCTTCTGTCCAAAAATAAGAGTCCACACAAGGATTTTCCACTGGCGTCTTTATCCCTTTCTGTCCATATTTTCCTGCATTTGGCTGAAGTGCAGGAATCACTGGAACAGTCTGTGTGCAGCTGACATCTCTTCACGTTTATAATGGCGTATGGAGCACAGCTGATGCCCATTCACAACCAGTTCCGCCTCTCGAACTGTTTCAAAGCTCTCCTCCTCTTCATCCCTCTCTCCTTCCTTCCCCTCTGCTCAGCCAACGCACTTAATAAACCTAATCTCCCATAGTTTGTCGTATTGTACCAGTGCTGTGCTTGAGACATCACGCCTCTTAAAGACATTTCTTGGAACGCGCATAAGCCTAGACAATCATCTGCAGCCTTTTCTCTTTAATTCTTAGTTTGGTTTTCAGCCTTTACCGGGAATACTTTCATAGCACAACATAACCTACATGAATAATTTGAAAATAATGACAAAAAATCCACAATGTGTTGAATTAATAAAAGCTATAGTGCCTGAAGGCATAGTTATAATTCAGCAGAAAAGTAGCAGTAGTAATATAAAGCAG